>CM036756.1:85082475-85208230 GCA_020796225.1 Arion vulgaris
TGAACGACTGTTGGGGTGGCAAAGTTCTGCACAGAACAAGCTATGTGATGATGATGAGAATGGATTAGCGTAATGCAGAAGTGTTGACCTGTCGTCTCGAGACAAAAAGGGTTGTGGGTTCAATCCCAGACTTGACGTTCCACAAGCGAGGAAAGGAATTGACTCTCCTACAGCCTGCACACCAGGTCCAAGAAATACGAAGCGATAATCACCTCGTACCATAATATCTGAAAAGGCGACGAAAAATTGTATTTTTAAAATTGATTTGATAATTTGACGTCAAACATACTGTAAAAACGTCAGCTTTTGACCCCTGATCTCTGATCTCAATATAAGCAAGATTTGCATAGTCACTGACAAGAGGCTTAAATTGAAATTTAAAAGATTAAAACAAGTCTTACAAGCAAATTTTCATTAATCTTAATTTTGTTTGCCCATGCTACGGAGTTAGTGCAATGTCATTGAAATCTTTCTTTGTAAAAAAGTTATAAGAGTACACAAGGTTGTTCACAGAAGTGAAGTGAGGATGATCCAATAAGTTAATCAATTAAGCTTTGATCCACAGTTGTCTCTCTACTCCAAAGGTCAAAGGTGGCCAGTGTTAATGTATTGTTATGTCCGTTCACCAGCTATAAATTCGGGAGTAGTCCATCGCTCGTGTGTTGTCTAGGTTCGCAAGGCGAGCAAAGAATAGTAACACTGGGACCTAATAGACATGTCGTAAGTGGCGACTGATGTAGGGGCGCAGGAAGCAACCCTAGTAAATAACAAACGTCGCTGAAATCGGATGTGCTGGCCTACTTGTATAACTTGCATAACTGGCACAACGTACAGTAGCACTTAGGCTCAGATCACATATAGATCACAACGAGTGGTTATCAAGTGGTTGATATGGAGCGTTAGAAGAAGAAGAAGGAGTACTCAAGGCGACTAATATGACCTCACTGTGCACCTATAGGTAAGTTTTGTGAACACTATACAACTAAAGAACTTAGTATGGAGAAATTGGCCTATTCTACTGTCATCCTGATCTCAGTGTAGGTGAAACTGAGTTCCTAGTTCTGTCGGAGACGGACGATAAAATTAACTTCCATATTCAAGGTGAGCACGTAAAACAACAATTCTTCTTCTTTCTTCTTTACCCCTTTCACCTCCTTGGAGGCATAGGCCCTCAACCAAGGCCTTGCTATCTCCCATGTGCTTGGATGTGGTTATTAAGGCTAACTGTTTTACAGGTTAGGGTAGAAAACAACTATTGACAGCTGAAAATTGGTAACAAATAGTCTGAAAAATCGCTACCAAATATCAAAATTGATTAATGTTATCTCAAATAAGGTTGCTGCAAATTTTCCCAATTGCCAACATTACATCAAGAACACTCGTCGCTGCTACAGAGTTCGAGTACTGTAAAATGTGATTCTCATGCGTAACAAAATAATTTGGAGCACACACGATTATTCACCGAAGTGCAATGACAACTCGTATCAATCAACCAATCGATAGTTAGTAAAGAATTTCGATTATTTATGCTTGGAACACACGTCGGCACGTATGGGTTCACAAGTAAAGAGTACACAAGGAAAGCATTGTTAAAATAAAGCAAATAATGTTACATGCTACCAAGTTCATTGATTTTTTTGTTAACTAGTTAAGCCTTGAAGAGAAATCTACGCCTGATTTCACACCACTACTACTCCCTAGAGAATAGCAGTCAACTAGGTCTGGGAAAGTATAACAACTGTAACAGGATCAGTCGCTTGATAATTTGCACAAACCTTGATACGGGTGACTAACCGTTCAACAGTTTGCAACTTATATTTGTTTCATTTTTGTTTGCCTGTTATTAATTCAAGAGTAGTTATTGCCCCTAATATGGCACCTCAGATTGATTTTTGCGTGAAGGTCTGCCTTAATTATGAAAAGTATCCCACATCATTCAGGCAAGCACTACTTCAACTTTAGGTGGTACTTGTAATTTAGATTCTCAAGTAAAGAATCAGTTTCCTGTAGTTCAACAGCGTACAGTGTGCACATCGATATGAAGTGCGACTGCAGTAAAACGATGTAGCATTGGCGAAACACGTAAAAACAAAGTACTGTAGTTTTACAAAATACAAAAACAATAACCAGCAACGTTTCGACCAAAATGCCTTTATCAAGCAAAGGATAAATGAAGTAGCCCTGTTAAGTTGATTTCTCTCATCGCATTTATTTCGTTCTATTCTAACAATCTAGATGAATCTATTCTAACTGTATAATATACACAATCTCAACTAACAATCTAGGTTAATCTATTCTAACTGTATAATATACACAATCTCAACTAACAATCTAGGTTAATCTATTCTAACTGTATAATATACACAATCTCAACTAACAATCTAGGTTAATCTATTCTAACTGTATAATATACACAATCTCAACTAACAATCTAGATTAATCTATTCTAACTGTATAATATACACAATCTCAACTAACAATCTAGATTAATCTATTCTAACTGTATAATATACACACTCTCAACTAACAATCTAGGTTAATCTATTCTAACTGTATAATATACACACTCTCAACTAACAATCTAGATTAATCTATTCTAACTGTATAATATGCACACACTCAACTAACAATCTAGATTAATCTATTCTAACTGTATAATATACACAATCTCAACTAACAATCTAGATTAATCTATTCTAACTGTATAATATGCACATACTCAACTAGCAATCTAGATTAATCTATTCTAACTGTATAATATGCACACACTCAACTAACAATCTAGATGAATCTATTCTAACTGTATAATATACACAATCTCAACTAACAATCTAGGTTAATCTATTCTAACTGTATAATATACACAATCTCAACTAACAATCTAGATTAATCTATTCTAACTGTATAATATGCACACACTCAACTAACAATCTAGATTAATCTATTCTAACTGTATAATATACACAATCTCAACTAACAAATATCAATGACAGCGATTTATAAATTTCTCGGCTCGTGTCGTCCGGAGCTTGTAATGGAAGCAACGAATAGTACCACTGCCATTTACAAGTTCTGTCGTAAGAGGCGACTGAGGTAGGGGACTAGGGAAGCTACCTAAGTAAATAAAAAGCGCCGTAGAAATCGAATGTACTGGAGGCGCATACCTGACACAACGTACAATAGGTTTTATGCTCAGATCACATAAGATGACACCGAGTGGTTAACAAGTGCTCGATATGGAGCGTTCGAAGAAAAAGAAGCAGAGGGAGAAGAAGATAAACTGCTAACCAACTACAACATAACGAGACAGACTAGAGAATAACAATATACCGAGACAGACTAGAGAATAACATACCGAGACAGACCAGAGAATAACAACATACTGAGACAGACTAAAGAATAACAACATAACGAGACAGAATAGAGAATAGCAACATACCGAGACAGACTAAAGAATAACAACATACCGAGACAGATTACAAGGATAATATTTCGAGCAATTTTGTCAAAGGTAACGATGTCAATGGTACCGTCAACCTTAAGATATCAACAAAGTGGACCAAAAGCTGCGCATTTAAAAACGAACCGAAATACTAGATTTGAGATTAAGCTATCAAGAAACATAAGCACCACACATTAGAGAAGAAAATTTAAAGAAAACGACAACTGGAAATCGAACACTTGTCTGTCTGAACTTGAGTAGCAGATCGTTGTGAAATGTGTACCTGCACAAACTTATCCAACAAGTTGGTTTTAAAAAAACAACAACTTCGAGTAAACAGAAAATATCACGCTAAATTTTAGCAACTGCACCAGTAAAAATAGACAAGTAGAAGCTAAGAGCAACAAATAGATTCACATACCAGGAACGTCTAGTAATACCAGATGGGCGTACGTGTGAGGATGTCAACAAAAGGATAAACAGATCTCGAATTGTGTTTGCCAATCTAAACATCATTTGAAGATATTCTAAATACAACATATAAAAACTCAGTTAAGGATGTATATATATATATATATATGTGAGAGCAACGTACATTCATTACGTTTGTATGTTTATGAATGTTGAAGAACAATACAAATAAAAACATCAAGAATGTCAGCACCTCATACAACTTGGTTTAGACAAATCTTCATAACTCTTTGGTAACAATAAAAAAAACACACAAGTCTGCAAACTTAAAATTGCTTAAAATGTGTAAACCTGTTGCAAATGCACTCCGTGATAATAAGGTAGAAGATGGAACTGGATAAGAAACGTTTCTAGAAATGATCAAGAGAGCAGCACAGGAAATGCTATGTAATAGATACCGTTGGGAAGATGAAAGAAAGGAAAACCAAATACAACTTGGTGTGTAGATGAGGTAGGTAGGCATGCACAGTGGGGGTTAGAATTGGATACCCTGAGAGGATTTGCCACGGACCGAGGACACTAAAATATTCCTATATTCTTTTGATACCGTTATACGAAACATAGAACATGCAAGTAATTTCTCCATACCGCTCTGTCCTAAGCACCTCGTTCAATCTCTTCGACGGAATTGAGTCCAATATTTCTCTTCTCTTTCAGTTAAGTTTTTTTTCAAGGTTCCTAATGTGTTCTTTCTTTCCTGAACTCTTTGCCTCACACTTCAATGTCTGTTTTGTGATCTATCGATCGTTTCTTCTCAGAGTATGTCCAACATATCCCCATCTTTTCTTTTTTATAACAGTTGTTACTAGTGGTTGACCAGACATTTCTCTGATTTCACCACTTCTCCTGAATTCGTCCCATTTTATATTCATTACGTTTCGCGGACATCTATTTCCAAATGCATACAACTTACATTCTTTATCTTTAACCATTTTCCAACTCTCGCTGGTAGATGTTACGGTTGATATAACTCTCGCTGGTAGATGTTAGGATTGATAAAACAACTCTCGCTGGTAGATGTTAGGATTGATATAACTCTCGCTGGTAGATGTTAGGATTGATATAACTCTCGCTGGTAGATGTTACGGTTGATATAACTCTCGCTGGTAGATGTTAGGATTGATAAAACAACTCTCGCTGGTAGATGTTAGGATTGATATAACTCTCGCTGGTAGATGTTAGGATTGATATAACTCTCGCTGGTAGATGTTACGGTTGATATAACTCTCGCTGGTAGATGTTACGATTGATATAACTCTCGCTGGTAGATGTTAGGATTGATATAACTCTCGCTGGTAGATGTTACGGTTGATATAACTCTCGCTGGTAGATGTTAGGATTGATATAACTCTCACTGGTAGATGTTAGGATTGATATAACTCTCACTGGTAGATGTTAGGATTGATATAACTCTCGCTGGTAGATGTTAGGATTGATACAACTCTTGCTGGTAGATGTTAGGATTGATACAACAACTCTCGATGGTAGAATGTTAGGATTGATACAACTCTCGCTGGTAGATGTTACGGTTGATATAACTCTCACTGGTAGATGTTAGGATTGATACAACAACTCTCGCTGGTAGATGTTAGGATTGATATAACTCTCGCTGGTAGATGTTAGGATTGATACAACTCTCGCTGGTAGAATGTTAGGATTGATATAACGCTCACTGGTAGATCTTAGGATTGATACAACTCTCGCTGGTAGAATGTTAGGATTGATACAAAATTTAAAAAAAAAATAATAATTTAATTTTAAAATTACATAAATTAGAGTTCCATATTTTCTTTAAACTTGTAAAAACTAATGTTGCTTTGACATTAAGACATGCTGTTGCTAAGACATCAGGAAATATGTGGGTATAACATCAATAGTGAACTTATAAAGACGTTACAAATTAAATAGTTGGACCATATTACCTACAGATAATCGCCTTAAAGAGAAATGCTGCTCTGATACAGTTGATATAAAGCAAAAGGCATTCCACTAAAAAAGAGGACCTCAGAAATAACAGAGGCAGTGAAAAATACTATGAAACGAACACAAAAACCGGTTCTAGAAATCTCTTCTTATCCTGACACTGTGAGACAAAACAGATTTCGAGACAATAAGAAGACAAGAAGAATGATTCTCCATGAGAAATATACATCACAGTAAACGTGATATTAAGTTGGAAGTTATTGGTCATGTTTAATTCAAGATGAAAGGAAAAAAAGCACTTAAACAAGGATCATTTATTGACACACCTCTCAGCCATTAACAAACAAAAACTGGACCTGCTGACCTACAAATAGCGTTCAGTTCCCGGTAGAGTCGATTCTGTAGTCACAGACAGTTGATAATTTGATTCATAGAACCATTATTATTGCACTTTGGTGAATAGTATTGTATGCTTCTCTCTCTCTTTCTTAGATAAGAAGGAAATAAGTGGCAGTACACACACCCAGGAGGGTGTCTGTTGTTTACGTCACACTTGAACATGTACTAGGGTGTTTATAAAGTCTCACAACTCCTTGGTAGCGTATGTGGCTTTGGGGATAGTGACTCGGTCTATCAACCCCGACGTTCTGTGTTTCGAATCACGCTGCGGATAATTTGATTGAAAATTGTTTCGCGTGGATTTTTACAAAAGGACGATGGCACCACCCTTTCAGAAAGCAATGGCAAACTACTGAACGTAATAATGCCTAGATAAATTACAAACAGCGTTAAAAAGCTGCGGTTGATTCGCCAAGTCCTGTTAAGGATATGCAATTAACTTAACACAACACGTTATATGTAGGTCAGCTTAAAAAATGAAGTGCATCCAAAAATGTGCTAAAATAAAGTAGTTAAATTAGTCACAATAGTTACTACTATTGTCTACTGTTGTTCTTGGTAAACTAGAAAGAACAAATCAAATATTAATTATAACAGATGTTGGAAATATCCACCACGGGCTTCAAGATATGTCTGTACACTTTTCTTCATATTGTCAAATATTCTTTCTTCAGTTGAAAACATCATCATGGTTTGAGTGAAAAGAATTACCCCAGCAGACAACAGTCATTCACTTGAATATTGCATCATAAAAGACTATGGAACACATTTTTGATGACGTCATGTACTTTGTTTTTCACATTTGTTCTACATATGAAGTGCTGTGAGACTTTACAAACACCAGGTATCAATTGATTGATTGAATAATAGAGCTGAATAAGCACTTCTGTGATTAACCATGTGTGCTCCGGTCTCTTTCTTACACAGGAAGATCTCAGCGGTAGTGCACAAACTCTGGAGCACTGGCGAGGGTCTCCAACATTCTGATCGTTTTATCTACTGTGTAACTGCTTTACTGCTGACACTGTTAGTTGACTGAAAGGAACAGAGCACTTATGGTGGTTCATATAGTGTGCGCATATCACGAATGTTTGTTTACCATTGTCCGTCATATAGAACATTGAGTTTAAGTAAACATGGGCATCACCTCTACATAAACAAAAATGTTCAAACGAAAAGTATGTAAACGAATCCTGACAACCTTTCATCATCATCAGGTGCCGTACCTACATCAAAGTTTGGATGTAATGGATCACCAACATCTCTTGTCTATATACTGCACTTTGCCAGGCTGTAATTTGTCAATTTCTTGATATTTCCTCTCAATATGTCTTGTTCTTTCTCTTGCTCATCGTCCTTCAACTTCTCTCCTTCATTTTCATCAATGTGTCATCCCTCTTTATGTGTCCAAAATACTTCTTCTTCTTAGAACGCTCCATATCGACCACTTGTTAACCACTATGGGATTTGTATGTGATCTGAGCCTAAGAGCGATTGTACGTTGTGCCAATTATGTGCCTACAAGTAGGCCAGCACATACGATTTCTGCGATGTTTTTATTTACTAGGGTAGCTTCCTAGGTCCTACATTATGTGTTTTGTTGGTCGCAGTGGTACTATTCTTTGCTTCCCTTGCGGGTCCCAGTACCACACGGGCTGTCTAAAATATTTGATTTGTTTGAGTTTTTTCCCCTGTCTAAACTGGTTTAATGCAGAAGTATTGACTTCATTGTACCGTGTTTTTACCCTGTCTAAACTGGTTTAATGCAGAAGTATTGACTTCATTGTACCGTGTTTTTACCCTGTCTAAACTGGTTTAATGCAGAAGTATTGACTTCATTGTACCGTGTTTTTACCCTGTCTAAACTGGTTTAATGCAGAAGTATTGACTTCATTGTACCGGGTTTTAACTCCATATGGCCCGGTCCCTCTGCACAGAACTCACGCGCTACCTCCCGAGAGTATTGCACAAAGCATGAGCTTCTTATCTTAACTCCGACAATAATCATAGGATTCTCTTGCAAAAAAATGCACCTATGAGCAGAACGGCACAGTTCGAATTGGAACGGACGACCTTCAGAGCGCAAGGCAAGGTTGTAACCACTTAACCAGAGATCCCCTCCCTTTTATTTGCTGCAGTATTTCTGAATCGCCATACAGTGCAACAAATAGTTAATCTCTTGTTCCGTAAACATAAATATATTTGAATGTCCCCAGTTTCTGTACACAGAATATGACCTCACAAAGCGAAACAGATAGCAGTCAATCACTAACATTATCACCAGAAGATTTATTCAAAAACACGATGTTAGAATACCTCAACAAGTCAAACAGCTCTCTGCCAGTATCAGCAGGATGAACCATAACTGGAGCATATCCTGTAACACTATCCTCTTCTGGGTGAGCTGAGAAGCAAAATGTGGTCACACCCAGTCAACCTGAAAACTAAATTTTGGGTAAATCAGACAGACCTAAAGCTGATTACCCAGTTTGTGGTACACAGTAAACTAAGTGCATGACCAAGATACTGAAGAATAAAAAGAATATCACAATTACGAGATCCAAATCGATAAAAATATTTAATTTCAATTCATCAATATTGAGTTTTTTTCTCACCCATTTTGCGAACATAAATGTGAGACATATTCTGCCTCAAGAGTATCTCATTATCATCAAGTAGTTTGTCCTGAGCAGAACTTTGCCACCCCAACAGTCCTCCGGAATTTCTCTCTCTCATAGGTCAGATGTCCTGCCTCTGCAGCCGTCATGTTCAAACCATCAGTTACATCCTGAATCCATCTTCTCCGTGGTCTTCCTCTTCTTCTCTTGCCGGTATGCCTCCTTCCATGATGGTTTTCTCCAGCCCTTCATGTCTTTTTATATGTCCAAAATATCTCAACTTTCTCTTTCTTATTTGTAGCATCAGCCAGTTTTCTTTGATTTTGAGTTCTTTCTGGATAGAGCTATTTGTTCTCTTCTCTGTCCGAGATATACGAAGGACTCTTCTGTAACACTTATATTCAAAGGCACATATATGTTTTTTCACTACTTTATTAAATGTCCATGCTTCACACCCATACGTTGCCACTGTTAATTTGCATCAACAGTATCTAGATCAACTAAATCTAAAAATGTTGAACAAATAAGTAAACCATGTAGAACTATTTAAAAAAAAAAGATATTTGATGATATTGTATCTCCTCATTACTCTGTGGAATGATAAAGCAGGAGAGCATGCAGACTGGAATATACAACAAAAGTGTAAACAGAGAGGTCTATGTGACGTAGAGGTTACGTGCTCGCCTCTCGTTAAAAAGGTACCATGTTCGCTCCTTCGTGAAGCCATCTGGATATTTTTCCAGAGATGCCTGATCTCAGTGTAGGTCAGATCAAGTTCCTAGTCTTATCGGAGACGGACGATAAAACGTAGGTCCTATGTTCAATGTTAACAATTAAAAGAACCCTAGGCAGTTCAAAGTCGAGAAAACCGCTGGAAAACCGCTGCCCAGGGAAAATTCATAAGAAAAGATTAAAATTACAATTCCTACAAGACATATCGTCACCATCTTCAAAATTACTTCGTGGACCCTCCCCGGTGCTACGGAGTTCATGCACTGCAGCTGAGATCTTTTTGTGTAAGAAAGAGATCGGTACCCACATGGTTGCTCATCGAAGTGCAATGATGATGGTCCTATCAATCAATCAATCAATCAATTAATATAACAGAAATAGAGAAGGTAAACTCAAATAATAAATATATCAAGAGAGAGCAAGAACCATACTTAACTACACTTACAAATACCATTAGTATTGTGAGGCACCAGTTACAAGATGCCTGCCATATTACATAACATTAAATTACTTTTATTTGTTTACTACAAGTAAGTAGAATTGGTAATACAGTTGTCGTTTTCTACGATTTCATAGTCGTTTTTATACAAAAATAAAGTAAAGTACATTTTTACATTCATGCATTCAGCTTCGGTTGGAAATATCTTTATATCTGTCCAGACATGTCTATAGGTGGTGCTCTGATCTCTTTCCTAATATCTCCAACATCGTGCAGCAACTAACTGTACCAGATTGATAAGCTTACCCATAGACATGTTCTGCTGTTCTATTATGGCATCTTCAATCTTCAATTCAAATTCTGAAACGCCCGAGTGGTTACTAGAGCCTAAATTTGGGGTGTAAAGAATAGAACCACTGTTACCTGCCACACATGTCGTAAGAGGCGACAAAGGAGGTTTGGCTGAAACCGGATTTACATGTCCTATACGTGTAGAAGTCTATGCGTTTAGGGGCTTACCAAACCAATGTGCATCGTATACACGTTCTTGACAAAGATCAAACATATCACAAAGAGAGATTAAAATTGGTCGTAAAGAACGAACGCAAAGAAGAAGAAGAAACTTAAATGATTTCAACAATTGTGAAATAGTTGTTGAATTTCAATAAATAGTAATGCTTGATTTATTGTCGTTAGCATGTTATTAATTTCTGAGGGTTTCATGCATTATGAAGAAACACATATGAAAAAGAGAGCCGTGGTAGCGTAGTTGTTAGTGAACTTGCTTCGCAAGGCTGGTGGTCTGGGTTCAACTCCCGCAGTGCGCGTGGAATTTTTCCCGACCGCGACGGCTCTCAGGTCGACCCAGCCTCAACTGAATACCAGACATGCTCTGGGAAAGTAAAGGCGGCCGGCGTGATGCTGACCACATTCCCCATCGTGTGCCGACGGTCAATGAAAAATACAGGCCTAACACTGTATTGACCTATATACCACGAGGTATGAAAGGGTTCCTTTACATATGAAAAAAAACAATGGAAGTTATCTCATCTTACTTAACAATAGAATCTTCTTAAATTGGATTGCATGATTGTATGATTGCATGATTGTATGATATCTTACCTTGACAACAAGTGAATGTTTGTCATATACCAGTATAAATATATGTATATTATTATGAAAGTGAATATCTATCATTAACTAGTAAAGACAAATTATTTATTGTTGTCTTTTGAGGATCATCTTGATCGCATTACGAGCATGTCTATAATTGTTATTATATCCTACAAAGCAGTGGCGGCACGTCAGTAAGGGCCACTGGAGCCGGGCCCCACCAAAAGAATGTGTAACGTGTATTTATTATTTTATAAATTAAAATATAACATCTCACAACCATGATTTTCCAGAAAATTTGTGTCTTGTGAAAATTTTGTGAAAATTTATGTCCCACCAACAAAAATAATCACGAGCCGCCACTGCTCCACAGCATGTATTTCAGTGTGTTTAGACTAACAAATCCTGTTCTGTGTTGACAGATGTACCTGCTACAGCTGGGGTTTCTCTCATAGTCTTGTCACACCCACCTATCGGTTGCGCGACCGAAATAGAGAATACCCTTTTATCTTCTTCACTGATATATTGAAATACAAATACTAATAGTAAATGTGTTAAATAGAACAACATAGACATATAATTCCAAGAAATATCTATCAAGTAATCACATGAACATTATCATCATCATCAAGTAGCTTGTCCCTTTCGGAACTTGGCTCCCATGACAGCAGTCCTGAAAAACTCTCTGTTCTGTGCACGGTGACCAGCGTTAGCAGCAGTCATTCTCAGATCGTCAATGACATCTTGTACTCATGGTCGTCTAGGTCTTCCTCTCATTCTCTTCCCAGGCACTATTCCCTCCAAAATTCTCTTCTCTAGGCACTCATGTCGTTTGATGTGTTCTAAATATTTAATTGTCCTTGTTTCTATGCTATCTAATAGCCAAATCTATTTAATATCAAGCTGTTGCAGAACAGAAGCATTTGTTCTTATCTCTGTCCATGATATTCTAAGTATTCTTCTGTAGCATTTGCATTCAAAGGCATTAATGATCTTCTCTGCCGCTTTGTCAATGTTCCATGTTTCACAATCAGTGGCGGCTCGTCATTAAGGGCCAGTGGGACTGAGCCCTTCCAAAAATAATGTGTAACGTGTATTTATTATTTTATAAATTAAAATATAACCTAACCCAAAACCATGATTTTTCCGAAAATCTGTTTCTGGCCCCACCAACAAAAATTATCACAAGCCGCCACTGTTCACAACCATATGTTGCCAAGGAAAAAAAGGGCATGTCGCCTGGCTGGACCTGTTGCCTTTCTGGACATGTCGCAGCTAATGACAAATATAAAAAGATGAAAGCATTCATAAAATATAAATTGTACTTACCATAAAATCGACGTCCGTTGACCTGCCGCCTATAATGTCTGTTATGTCTTATGTCATGATGATGTCCAAGTGCATTGGACATTGACAAATTCCATAGACACGCGACTGACGCTACTGTGACTAACAGCCAAATAGGCGTCCTCCCTGGACTATTGTACTCCATAGAAACCAAAATTAAGTCATCGACGAGGCTCAATCCACCACCTCCAACGGAATAGCACCATCCTCTGATGTGAAAACATTGCTAGTCTCTGCGTTATATTCAGTCTTACAAATGTAATAGTTTAATATTTACTGTAAATCTTTGTAAAAACGAAACACTCGTTGAACATCATCTACACTAATAAATAATTTCAAGATATTTACAGCAACTTATAAACATAACACGCTCTGGGATTACTCTTATAATATCTGCAGAAATAGAACATAACATTAAGATTAGTAGACTAACCAGATATATCCTTACACAGTTTCAAGATTAATAGATAACAGAGATAACATACATGGTGAAAAAAAACCCACTATTTATGAAGCGCAAACAAAAGCTCGTTCTAGAAATCCCTTCTGATCCTGACGCTGTATCGTAAAACAGGATTAGACAAAAAAAGAAGAAGAAGAAGAATGTAAGATACATGTCTTACTATCAGATAGTGATAAAGCTACTATCTTTAACTAAACATTGCTTGCAAAGTGCCAACAAGATAATATAAGCATCACCATCCAAAAGAGATGCTGGATATGGATCGGACAAGTGATACGCATGGGAACTCCCTCTGTCACAAAAAAACTGCACTGAAATAGACACCGGAGGGTAAACGAAAACGTGGAAGGCTCAACCGACCTTAAGGAGAAGAGTAGAATAAGAACTGAAAGAAATGAATCATATCTCAAGCTAAATACAGAGGAAGACCGAGAATAGAGTAGAATGGTGAAGGATTGTCGATGTGCCAGGGGTGTCAAAGGCTAGAGAGAGAGAGAGAGAGAGAGAGAGAGACGAGAAAAACCGATAATGTCGTTATAATATAAGTTAAGCTAATATAAGATATAACCACTTCAATACTAACATATAGACTAACACAGAACGTTTACAAGACAAAGATAGATGTGGACATGTCTGTTGTATGTCAGTAGAGGCGTTGGCAAGGATAGAGCTCTCTGATGGATAGCGGATGTGAAAAGAAAGGATGTGAGTTCAGAAAAAACGTAAAGAAGAACGTTGGAAAGGTAGTAGAAAGATTGTGACATGACATGAATATATTCAGTAGAAAGATTGTGACATGACAAGAATATATTCAGTACAAAGATTGTGACATGACATGAATACATTCAGTAGAAAGGCTGCAAAACATACATTTTTTAAAATTACATTTATTGTGAAAGCCTTATGTGCAAAACGGGACACGAAGAGAATAGACATATATATAACATAGAACATAACAACCTCTATATTAGTGGATGTACTAACACTTTACGTAACAACTTCTATATTAGTGGATGTACTAAAACTTTACGTAACAACTTCTATATTAGTGGATGCACTAAAACTTTACGTAACAACTTCTATATTAGTGGATGCACTAAAACTTTACGTAACAACTTCTATATTAGTGGATGTACTAAAACTTTATGTAACAGCTTCTATATTAGTGGATGTACTAACACTTTACGTAACAACTTCTATATTAGTGGATGTACTAAAACTTTACGTAACAACTTCTATATTAGTGGATGCACTAAAACTTTACGTAACAACTTCTATATTAGTGGATGTACTAACACTTTATGTAACAACTTCTATATTAGTGGATGCACTAAAACTTTAGGTAACAACTTCTATATTAGTGGATGCACTAAAACTTTACGTAACAACTTCTATATTAGTGGATGCACTAAAACTTTACGTAACAACTTCTATATTAGTGGATGTACTAAAACTTTACGTAACAACTTCTATATTAGTGGATGTACTAAAACTTTAGGTAACAACTTCTATATTAGTGGATGACTAACACTTTACATAACAACTTCTATATTAGTGGATGTACTAAAACTTTAAGTAACAGCTTCTATATTAGTGGATGTACTAAAACTTTAAGTAACAGCTTCTATATTAGTGGATGTACTAAAACTTTACGTAACAACTTCTATATTAGTGGATGCACTAAAACTTTACGTAACAACTTCTATATTAGTGGATGCACTAAAACTTTACGTAACAACTTCTATATTAGTGGATGACTAACACTTTACGTAACAACTTCTATATTAGCAGATAAACTAGTGAGTAATGAAGAAAAAAGAATATAATTTTATTTTTTTATAAATTACAAAATTATATTTCTACTTATTTTTTCATTACTTTTTTTTATTACTTTTCAATTCACATTTGTTCGTTTATTAATCAAAATATTCTCTATTTAGATTCTGTTTTTATATAGTTCTAAATGAAGACGCCGTGATATTCGAAGCTCTAATCGCACCATATCATGAAATATATGTGCTTATCGGTGCACTGTAATACATATCATTCGCATAACATCTCATAGTAGAAAGTGATTGTGAGGGTTTGGATTGAAGATTGGCGTGGCCAGAAAAGATCAGCACAATAGACGTTTGAGTAGGCTCATCAATCCACATCGAACCGGCACTGTGAGCCGCCGGACTCAAGAGTCCAGAGCACACATGGACATGCCCGGATTGCAATGAAATTATTCCAAACTGAAAATGAAATTTAAATGTCAGTTTCTTTTTGTTTTAGAAGAGAATAATGAGTTTTAAGAACCCCAGGGAAGCACAGGAGCCGCCACTGAATATGATTAATAACTAGAAAGTAAACAAGTATTAGGGTTCTCCGTAAAAAATAAATTACCAAACACAGGATTCGAACCACGAACTCATAATCTTGAAGCAACCATAATCTTAGTTTTAGTAATGTCACCAACATGCACCAACATGCACCAACATGCACCAACCTCCACCAACATGCACCAACATGCACCAACATGCATCAACCTCCACCAACATGCAAAGAACGGATATTATTGTATAGTAATGCAAAATTATCATACATGATTTGCAGCTAACTATTATTAGGATTAATTCGCATACGCCCAGATTTTAGTACAAAACACATCCACTAACAACGTGTTGCACCAACATCCACCAACATCCACCAACATCCACCAGCATCAACCAACATCCATCAACATCCACCAACATCCACCAGCATCCACCAACATCCACCAACATCCACCAACATCCACCAGCATCCACCAACATCCACCAACATCCGCAAACATCCACCATCCACCAACATCCACCAACATCCACCAACATCCACCAACATCCGCAAACATCCACCATCCACCAACATCCACCAACATCCGCAAACATCCACCAACATCCGCCAACATCCACCAACATCCACCAACATCCACCAACATCCACGAACATCCACCAACATCCACCAACATCCACCAACATCCACCAACAACGCGCTTTCCCAATATTGGATCTCATAATTTACAGCGGGAACAAGTCATAATGTTTTCAACATTACATAGGACGCAGCAGACTGAGACACTATCTATACACCTTCACGTTGCATGTTCTTTGCAGGAAGCACCCCATTACAACCCAACTGCAATACTCTCAATCTCTAACCAGATGTGCCGTCTCCTCCATCATCGTATTCAAGGTTGTCTTAATGTCATACTGCTACCGTCGTATTGGTCGTCCACAGTCTTTTCTTCCAGGTAACATACCATTTATTATTTCTCTCAAACATTGTGACGTTAAATGTCAGCAAAATAATTTAGTTTTCCAAATTTGATACTCTTCATCTATAACACTGATAGTGGAATGTATTTGCGTATTGAATAAGCGTTAGTTTATTGACTCGGATACAAGATGGTTGTTGTTCAGTCCCACACTCGACGTTCCACACGGGAGTAAATAAATTGACCCCACTACCTCCTTCACATTAGGACCTAGAAATGTGAACTGGCAGAAGTTTTATACCATCTCTAAAAATTCGATGCGAACGTTTTTCAAAATATTATACCACAGATTTTTAAAAAACCTAGATCAATCAAGAAAGTTCTAGAAAAAAAATATTAAAGTGGCAAGAATTACTATAGGAAATAAAAAAAATAATAAAGTGGCAAGAATTACTATAGGAAATAAAAAAATAAAAAAATAATTTCGGGAGCATATAGCTAGATACATGTCACAGTGGTCAACACTTTATTAGAGGAGAAAGTTGAAGAATGACAAGGAGGAGGAAGATCGAGACACAGGTAGGGGATGCGGGGAGGCATCAAGAGTTGGACAAATTGTTGATTGATTGATTGATAGGACAATAATCATTGCCCTTTGGTGAGTAACCATGTGTGCTACGATTTCTTTCTTACACAGAAAGATCGCAGCTGTAGTGCACGAACTCCGTAGTACCGGCGAGGGTCCTCGATGTAATTTTGAAGATGATGAAGATTTTTTTTTTCGAAATTTTTTTGGTAATATTTTCCAATGAATTTTTACCGGGCAGCGGCTTTCCAGCTTGCTCTTCTCGATTTTTTAAACTATTACGGGGTTCTTTTATGTGCTCAAATTGAACAAAGGGCCTACTTTTAATCATCCGTCTCCTATAGGACTAGGAACTGGATCTCATCTACACTGAGATTAGGAATCTCTGGAAAAATATCGAGATGACTCCACGAGAGAACGAACCTGATATCTTTGGCACGAGAAGCGAAAAGCTAACCTCTACACCATAGAGACGTTCTACAAATTATGCCTGGCAGAGTGCAATATCAAGACAAGAGACTTGGGATGTTTACCTTTGTATTCTGTAACTAATACTAACACTGCAACGAGTTATTTGCAGTTGCAAAGAGGCGAATGAGGTATGGCCTAGGAAGCTACCTAGTAAATAAAAGTGTCGCAGAAATTGTATGTGCTGGACTAATTGTAGGCGCATAACTGGTACAATGTAAATCGCTCTTAGGCTCATATTACATACAAACTACAAAGAGTGGTTTAACAAGTGGTCGATATGGAGCGTTAGAAGAAGAAGAAGAAGATCGACTAATTTTGAACAAAATAAAATGAACAAATCAAATGAAAAAAAAGTTTCCACAAAAAAAAACATAGAAAAAAACAGACACAAAAATGTGTGTCGAAAGTACAAATCCTTTCCACCATTACCGAATTAGTACTGAGTGAATTAATTCGAGGCCAATTTTTGTTCTAACCTCCGGTTGTGTTCTTTACTGTTCTGTATTGATTTGTCCGTGATTTGCTTACAACTGACTAGATTTTCTTGATATACACTGAAGTGTTGACTACCTTGACTTTCATTAATTATATTGTTATCAAAGAAAACTGTTCAGAACTCAGTCTTCTATAGGATAGTTGTTGTTTTATTCAAAAATGCATGTTTTTTTCTTATATTCCACAAGGAGCCTATTTGACTTTGAGATGCAATGCCCAGTTCACTCTGCAAGAGGACTGGGTTTGAGTCTACGTTGAAGAATCGCGATTTTTGTCAGTGATTCCTAATGTAGGGCAAATGAGAGAGAGGTCTCTAGGGAGCCTCTGTGACTAAATGGTTAAGCTTTTACCTTTGTATTCCGATGGTCATGAGTTCGAATCCGAACCTCTCTGTTCTGTTCACGAGTGCATTTTATTTAGAGACCTTCAGGATTGTTGCCGGAACTACGGAGTTCGTGTTTCTGCAATATTCACGGAATGTAAAGTGCCAGTTCTGTGGTTAGGGAATGAACCATTTAGAGTAAAAATAATATTACTAGCAAAAATAATAGTGATAGTAAAGTAGTATTAATATTACTAGAAATAATATAGATGAAAGCTTAATACTGACTAAACGAGACTTCTTTAAATGCTTCTCTCATTTATCCTTAAATGTGTTGTTCCGTTGTCATTTAGCCATGTTTTTAAATTACAGATGGTACAATTTAATAATTGTTGCACATATTAAAAGTTAGTACATATTAAGTGATAATATCAATTTAGAAATAATAATGAAGATCGTTGATAGATAAATAGTACGTCTTCTACTCGCTAAAACTAAATCTTCAGTTTTTGGAAGTTAAAATGACATTGTCTCTCAAAAAAGTCTGTCAAATATGATTTTTATTTAAATCAATGGGTTGAATTTTGCGTTTTTGTAATTTAAAAAATAAAATTTGGGTTTAAACAGTTTTCATTAAAAATTTATTAAAAAAATTATAATCAAGTTAAAAAAACGACGTTAAAATAAGTGATAGAAATTAAAAGATGCGTATGCCGGTTGGGCGCGAGTCTAATCTTATCGGAAAGGACGAAAAAGTATTGTTCCCTTATTAAACGGCATAAAATAAACACTGATTAAACAAAATAAGACGGTGAAAAATTCTTCCCTTTGGGGAAAAAAAATTAAAACCCAAAACAAAAGAAAATTTTAAACCTCCTCAAACAAAATTGAACCCTTGGGTCTACAGCGTGTAATTAGGGTAAAAATTTCATGTGTAAAATGAAAAAAAAATACAAACCAATAAAATTTTATTTAAAAAAAATACTTTTGGATTTTTAATTAACCCAATCTTTTTTTAAAAATTACCCCCTTTAAAAAAAATATTTTTTAAATTATTTCGCTTTTATTGCTGGGGATTAAAGGGGAAAAGAATGCCTCGACCGACATGACGTGCTGGCAAAATGGGGCCAAAGCTCCCTTTTAAAAAAAAAGCGTCCAAAATCGGAGGGCGCCGACTTGGGCGCAAAAGGGCAAAACTAAATCCTCTTGGTACTAAATACAAATCTAAAAAGAGCGTATAACAAGTCGTCGTTTTGGAGCGTTCAAGTTATTATTATTTTAATCTTTTTTGCACCGTATACCCCCAAAAAATTGAAGATACAAAATAACTGGTATTTGACGACAAATGAGTTTCCTATTAAAAATTGGCTGAAAGTATTTAAAACCCAAAGTTTTCCCATGCCTTTTTACTTATCGTTTTTCAGTGATTTTCCTTTTAATTTTTTTATGTCGAAGTACTCCCTTCTTTCAATGGAAAATAGTTGCTCGGGAAACTTCTAATCTGTTCAGAATTTGTTTTTTGGAATATTTTTGTTTATAAGCTGCATATTTTTGGGAAATTTTTAAACTTTTTTCTCAAAAGACGGGGGAAAGGGCTCCTTGTTACGACGGACCTGGTATAAAAACAATTCTTTAAAAATCGAAAACATAATAAAATATACACTTGAATGAATGGGGGGGCGAATGAAAAAAAAAAAAAAACCCTCTATTGTGTATTTAAAAATGATTAATAATGGTTTGACATGCCCAAAAAAAAAAATAAACAAATAGTTACTCCAATTGATGTTGGGGTCAATCTAAAGTCTCATCTACAAGGAAACATATCAAAATGAATAAAAAGAGTTGTGTATTTTACTTTTGGGGTGGTTGTCATCATCCTTCTTTGATGAATAACCATGGGGCCTTTTCTTTTTTCCCCAAAAAAGATTTTATCGACGGGCACACAAAATGCACCAACGTAATGAAATTTTTAAAGCTGGTGAAATTTTTGAAAATTATTTAAAATTTTTTAATCATTTCCCAGACGGGGTTTTCCCTACCCTTACAATTTTTCAACTTTAATTTTCTAAAAAATTGCTCAACTGCGGATCTAATGTTTCGTTTTCTATAAGACAGGAACTCGACATACCTACGTTAGATAAAAGTTTAAAAATACCCCTTTTTGCTCTCAAAAGGGGAAGGGGGCAAATTTAAGGCGAGGGCAAAAAAACGTACCTCAACGAAACCTTTTTTAAAGAATTTAAAAGGGTTTTTATTCTTTCAGGACTTTGAATAAAACCCCAGGTTTTCCTTTTTGGATTTCTACATTATTCGTTCAGTATTTTGCATTGCTTTCTGAACGGTGGTGCCATCTCATTTTTAAATCCCCCTAAAAATTTGAAACCAAACTGTCCGCAGGGGATTCGAAAAAAAGTCGGGGTTAAAGCCCGAGTCCTGCCCCTAATAAATCCCCCATTATGGCTGGGCATTAAGTTTTTTGGAAAATCCCTTTTTGAAAATTTTTGTTTTTTTATTTAACATTTTTTTAACCTCCAAAAATTTTCTTTTGAATCCTCCATGAGTTATTGACCCCGACCAAAGGCGATTGTCGTGTGCCGTTAGGCCTCGTGGAGCATCCGATTTCTCTACGCTTTTTTATGGTTTTTCCAATCCTTTTTGGCATCTTCGACATGCCTTGGGTCCGTGGTTATTTTTTCCTTGTGGCCCCAGGCCCCACACGGGTAAATAAACTAAACAAGATAATGATGCCTCGGACAAATACTATGTGTAAAAGACTTCAAAAATGTTTTTCCTTGCAACTAGTGGTAAAAGACGAGACGGGTTTGGGGTCATTTGGAACAATTTTTTACAGAGATCGTTTTTGCCTTTTGTTCTTTCTGTGTTCAAAATCCAAAAAACGGGTGCTCCCCTGAAAATTATTAAAAAGGGTTAAAAAATTCTAAAAACTCACCGTGTTAAAATTACATGGGTAACGACGGGTTCATGCACTGCAGCAAGTTTTCCCCGTGAAATGAGTTCAGCACGGGTTCTCATCAAGTCAATGATGTTTTCAATCAATCAGTCAGTCAATCATCTTTCTGGAAAAAAAAGATTGGGCGATGATTATTCACAAAGGGGCTGATGGCCCTACCAACCCTAATCTTTGTTGTTTCATCCAACAAACCCCTTGCTAGAATCAAGTCGTACATTTTGTTTCGACCCCGACCCAAGCTTTCCTCTTCCGGTCCATGGACACCCCAAACCCCTTCGGTTCGTCCACATATAAATCTTGGTTGGGCTGAGGTTTTGGGGGGGGCTAATACTTTAAACTATATAAACAAGGCTTCTTTTTTTCTATGTTCTTCCCAAAAGCTTGTATTATATAAAAAAATAACATCTAAAATTTAAACATGGAAAAAAGGTACAGTAAAAATTTTTAATACTCTGTTAAAAATAAAAAAAAACAGTACAGTATTTTCTTATCAATCTTTACTCAAATTATTTTTTTTGTGGGCTTGGATCGGGACGAAATAAAGTTTTAATCATAGGTTCCAAAAGACGTACCCCCACTGGGGGGCGCTAAAAGGGGGGAACGGGCCGGGTTAAAAAATTTTTGGGGGGCTTGGGACCATAAAAATTAAAATTAAATCTCATTTCACTTCATAAAATAAAAACTTTTGTCAAACTTTTTTTCAAAATTATTAAAACGGACAATAAAAAAATTTTATTTGACGTATTTTTTGGAATACCATTTTTAAAAAAAAAATTTCCGAAAATTCTTGTCTTATTTTGCTCTGGCATTTTTGGACCTAAAATATAGTTTCATTTTTCCCCAAAAAAAATGTCAAGGGTACCCCGGTGTTTCATTCAAAAACTTTTGGGTTAAAAAAATTTTTAATTTCTTCATGCTTTTACAATATGCAATTCATCGTTAATAAAGAAGAAAAACCTATGAAGATTTTTTTTGTATGAAAACAACAAGGACCAATCTTTCTTGCAAAAAGTTTGTTCCTATGGGGGCTTTTTTAAAATTTAAATTTTTTAAAAAAAATTTTTTTAAAATTTTTATTGAAATTATAAATATTGCTAATCGCAGTTTTACAAAAAAAAAAAACGACTTTAAAACTGAAAAAATGTTATTTTGATCAAAAAAAGCCATTTTTTCGTTCGAAAAACGCTTTGTATTAATTTTGTAAATCGTTTTAAATCTTTCTTAAAGAAAAACATGTCGATTTTGGTTTAAAAGGATTTAAACACAAAAAAAATTTTACAATAAGTTTCAAATTTATTCAATATATCACTTTGGTCTAGAACATTCTTCAATATTACAAATAACTTCCTTTTAAAAAGGGCCCAACTGTCTCATTATGGCCCTTTAAAATTAAAAATTCTCTTCTGATTCTGTAGTGGTTCGCATTTCATGGAACCCATATTCTAAAATTAAATACAGGGTTACTAGGTTTTTATGCATCCCATTCTGGACCGATGCAGATGAAGAATCCCCTCAGGACAGTTGCGTAAATCAAAAAACTGGGGAATGTTATAAAACAAATGTTTCAGCCAGATCACCAGACCGTAAGGCCCATAACATGGTAAATGACTCCTTAAAAAGAATGGTTGGGTTCATTTCCCGTTTTTTGAACTTGCCCAGAAAAAATTTGGACCACCATCGAGGGGGGCCAAAAAACTCTGGTGATCAGCTTCCTAGTCCTAAATAAAAGGGCGGCGGGAAAATTTTCCCCAATAAAAACTCCCCAGACTCGGGAAATTAATAAACCCCGCGGGAAACCCCGGAGACTTTTACCAAAAAAGCGGGGCCCTGGGTAAAAAAATTTTGCATGTTTAAAACCATCAAACCCCCCCCCACCCCCACACACAATTTCTTCCGAGGTTTCAGTTATCGATGGTCCGGGGGGGGCACATACGTGTACAACAACCCCATAAAAGAAGAAGTCGCACAAATGGGAAGCGAAACCCTGGAATTGACATCTTTGAAACCTCAGCCCCTTTGGGAAACCAAAACCGCCAATATAAACTGTCTATAGGGGGGTTTTTTACTCCCTCAAAAAGGTGGGGATCCAAAGACCCAAAAAAAGGGGGAAGGGTGGTTAAAACAGTGATAAAATCAGCCGGAATGGACTCATAAAAACCATCTTCTCCCAATGAAAAAAAATATATCCCCAGACTTCTTTCCCCCGTGACATGCCCAGCGGGTCCCCTTCATGGAACAGCTGGGGCTTACCCAAGCCTTCAAGCTCCCAAAGATTAGATTTTCCCCCGCCCAAAATTGAAGTGGAACTAAAAAAGGGCTATAACACGTTTGGGTCTCAGTATCTCTTGAAAAAATACACCAAAATGATGGGAACATGAAGACCTCTCAACTTTCCCATTTTGAGGAAAACAAAGAATCCTCCTGGTAAAAAAAACCCAAAATTATTGGTAAAAAAGGTCAATTTTAAGATAAGGATGGTCAGGGGATAAAAGGGCATGACGAAACATATCCCCAAGACGGCCTCGGCTTTTCAAAAGTTAAAAAAGGCAGGCTGGAGAAAAGACGTCTAAACATAAAAGAAGTGAGTCGGCCCCGGGGTTTTAAACCCTTAATTTTGGAAAGGATGACTCGGGTGATATTTCTTCCCCAAACCCAAAAAGGCGCAAAAATTTTAATAAACTAAAGTAAAAAATACCAGTGAAGAAAAAACTTCAAGTGAATCAAAAAAGGAAAGCGATTCGTCAAAGCAATTTTAAAAATTATTTCGGGTTGTTGGGGGGGAATGGTTTCAATAAAAGACTCATGCCCCCGGGGAAAAAAAATTGATATCCACAGCAAAGTGGATTCAGTTGCATGGATCAACAAAAACTGAAACTTTTACAAGCGGTGTTTCAAAAAAGAAACATCCCTAACATTTGGGTTGAAAGGGAGGGTTTTCGACAAAGTTTTGAAGAGGTCAAATCAAACTGTCAAACTCGGTAAAAAAGGCGCTTTATTCTGGTTTATCCCCTATCTGGTAAATAGAACAAAGTATAGGACCGGAAAAACATAGAAGACAATCATTGAAAAAGTTTTTTCCTCAAGGAGGTCATTCTCCTACTTTTTTTTTATAATGTTTTGGGGGAAATCTCTCAGAGTCATGGTGTTCAACTTTATGATCTGGCATGGGGACGAAGCATCTTCTTCTTCATCAACACTCCATATCGAATTTAAATCTTTGGGGATGTGATCAAACCCTAAAAACGTTTACGTTGTGCCAGTAATCACCTAATTGGGCCCACACCCAATTTTTTCCCTTTTTTTTCATTTCGGGGTCCCCCTGGGCCTAATCTGTTTTACAACATGTATTTTGGGTTTAGTGTCATTTTTTCTTTCCGTGCGGGCAGGTACCAATCTAGAAGAATCAAAGCCACCTAAAGGAAGCAAAATTAATTAAAAAAAAAAAATATCAGGTCTTGCTCCCTTTATAAAGGAAAGTAAATTTTTGTCTTCAGCCTATCCAGAAGAAAAAAATTTAAAAACTCAAATTCGGACCACCTTTTTCCTAAATGGAAAATGTCCAACATATATGGTTTCATGGAAAACCCGAGTGTTACAGGACAAGGGGTGAAAAGAATAAACAATGTTCCTGCCACGCTGTCGGGGGGACTAAGGGGTTTTGGAAAATCAATTCATGCCCCAAACTTGAATCTACAGTTTAGGGGTCAAACCAATGTGCAACTATCCCGTTTTTGGGCAAAATCAAACATATCAAAAATGATTAAAATTGGTTTAAAAACGAAGGGAAGAAGAAAAAAGAAGTCATGGACAGGGCGGGCGTGAAAAACAGATAACTCGGGAAGCAAAAGAAATGGGATCTGAAAAAATTAGGGGACCAACAGGGTGCGGGTTGAGCATTCTGGGTTTTGGGGAGGTGTGACCATACAGTTAAAAACCTCTTTCCCCCAGAAAAACGTCATGCAAACCGGTGAAAGGGGCCCCCGGTCATCCAAAACCATAAATCTACCCACGAATACAAAAACCCCCTAAATTTGGCAATAAGAACAAACGGAACATATGGCACTTCAACTTTAAAAAAAATCAAAGACTGATAAATCAAGGCCCCCCAAATAACCCCACTTAAAAAAATTGAAATGGTATTTCGACAAACCCCAAAAAGGCTTTCAGCCCCAATAGGGCCTGGCTCCCAAAACCATACAACCACCGCACCCCCCTTCCTGGTCCCGGCCGGCTAGGACCTAAATGCAGCTCCTAGCACTAAAACTTTTTCAAATCAAAAAAAATTGTGTTTTTTGGCTGCTACCCAGCAATAAACCCAAAGGCCGAACTAATGATCTCAGGTCAACCATAGATTGGGCCCCTAATTCTGGTTTTTAGTGGTCCCTTCCCTGCAAGCTAAATGGGGTGAAGATTGACAGACTGGTTAAAGGGGAAAAGGGATGCCTCAAGATAAAACCCTGGTCGTGAAAAAAAAGGGTTATGAGCCCCTAATAAACCCCCCTTATCAATTTTTTTAAAAGTTGTATTAGAGTTGAAACGCTGTTTTCTATTTGTAGCAATCTTGAAAAGGATAAAGACAAGATAACATCTATATCTATAAAACAAGATAAAGGGGGAAATTTTATGTGTGTTATCTGTTTCCAATTTTTCCCAAATTCTGGACATTCTAGATTAAAATTTGACAAGGGGATAGCTTTCATGATGGAAGATGTTAAACTAAAACTCCCTTTGTTATTTATATCAAATCAAATAAAAAAAATTTTCCAGCAAACAAAAAAAACAATCCTTTTTTTAAATTCCTTTGTTTTTGCCTGAAGCTTCCAATCATCGGGGAATAAATTTAAATTTTCGAAGGGTTCTGTTTGTTCTGTAAGACAATACTAAAAATCTTCGCCTGTAAAGTTCTTTATTGGTATTTAAACACATCTTTTTATTGATAATTATAATCATTTTAATTTTTTTTTTATTTTTCCCTTCTTTTTGGTTTTTGTGTTTCCGCTATTCAATACTCTCATTCTTTTTTTAAGGTTTTTTGAATTGTGTAGGGGTAAACATTTTATTAATAAAGCAGCGGATTTTTAAAAATGCTGGTGACGTAGGAATTCATAATATAAGTCTCACTTTTGGACATTTTTCCCTGTAAAGGGATCATCTACTAATTATCAATATGGGTAACCCTCCCCCGGAAATGAAATGAAAAAGGTTTAAACCCCTGAGAAAACGGAAAAAAATCAATGAAAACGCCCCGACAAGCGGGGGAAGAAAAATATTCTGGATCGCATAACCGGCAAAGTATCAACATCTGAACTGCTCTTTTCCAGATGAAAACTTTTGTAAATTCATCACCCATGCTCCCCCTTCATATGATGTCCCAAATCTATCAAAAAAAAAAATTTAAAAACTTTATTCAGTTTACCAAAAATATTTTTTATAAAAACTCAAAAACCTTAAACCATATTTTGAATTTTTATATTCTTGTGTCAAAAAAGTTCTTGCTTTCCCCCAAATGTCTTAAAAAGTGGTTTCTTTCTTTTTGTTTTTGGTTTTTTGGGCGGGAGATTGCTTATCGATATCGTTTCTTTGTAAGGGGCTCCTTTTTTTTTCAACTGATTGATTTTTTTTTCTTCTTTTTTTTACATTAGTGATTGCTTTCTATCATTTTCTCGTCTTTTTTCTCTTTTATTTTTTTTAAAATTATTCTATATATATATATTTTCTTTAACCCTTTTTAAACTTTCTTTTTGTGTTCCTTATTTTTGTTCTTGTTTCGTCATTTCTCAACTTTGTATTCTCGTTTTTTAGTGCTGTTTCTTCATTTTCCCTCGGTTTTTCCTATTTTGGTTTCTCATTTTTCCAATTTTTGTTTTCTGCTCATTTCCCTCGATTTTACTCTTTCTTTCCTCCTTTTTTTCTTGTCATTTCCCCTAACTTTATTTACATGTTCCTAATTTTGTGTTTTGTCATTTCCTCAACTTTTATTCTGTTCATTTTACTTTTTTTCTTGTCATTTCCTGATTTTGTATTTTTGTCATTTCCTCTTTTGTATTCTTTTCATTTCCCTAATTTTTTACTCTTTTCATTTCCTCGCTTTGTATCTTCGTCATTTCCTCATTTGTTTCTGTTCCTTTCCTCGACTTTGTTTCCCTGATGTTCCTCCCCTTTGTTTTATGTCCTTTCCTCACTTTGTTTCTGTGTATTTCCTCGACTTTGATTCTGTGTTTTTCCCTCGACTTTGTTTCTGTGTCATTTCCTCGACTTTTATTTTATTTTTCCTCTTGTATTCTGTGTTTTCTCATTTGTTTTTTCATTTCCTCTTTTTACTCTTCGTCATTTCTCGACTTTGTTTCGTGTCCTTTCCTCGCTTTTTTTTTCCCCTGTTTCTTTTTATTCTTTTGTTCCTCGACTTTGTTTCTTTCCTGTTCCTCTTTTTTAAATTCTTTTCCTTTTCCCCTTTGTATTATGTCTCATTTCCCTTCTTTTTTATTCTCATTTTCCCCTTTTTTCATGTAAATTTTCAAATAAAAATCAACCTCCAAAAATTTTAAACATAAACTCCATCTTAAAAACCCCGGGCCCATGAAAAAATAAAATTGCCTCGACCCAGTTAATTCCCCAGAAAAACAGACAATCATCTTATTCCACCTTCAAAACTTTTTATCGTTTGGTTGTGTTTTTTTCCCAAAACAAAAAGCTTTTAAAAAGAAATTCATGTTTCGTGATCCCCATCATGTTTAATAAAAGGTTTCCCAGAAAAAATGAATGTCTGCTTTTTTTAAAAAACCTCTTGTATAAAGGTATAATTTTTTTTCCCTCTTTGACAGAAATTCCCAAATAACTTTTTTTATTTTAAAAATATACCAAAATGACTTTTCAAAGGGTAAAATTTAAAAACCCTTTGTGATTTTTTTCCCCGATCCGGCATGATTTTTTTCATCTCTTCGGGCTCGTATGGACTCTCCCCCGTTTCGTCCGGGCCCCCTAAATCGGGGAATCGGGGTTTTTTTTCTGCCCGCGGGTTAAACCCCGAAAAAGGGGGATATCCCCGTGTCCCCCCGGACCCCTGGGCGAGGGGCCCGGGTCATAAATGTATGCATTCACCTGTTTTCTTTGTCTTTCCCAGGTGGAAGATTGTTGTGTCCTCTTCTTAAGCGTAGGGATGGGATTTTTAATTTGCTTTTGGGGCGGTGGGGCCCTTGTTGTATTTTTCCCTTTTTGTAGTTGGTCTTGTTTGTCTACCCCATCTTGTTTTTGGGTTTTTCCCTTGCTCTGTCCCTGATCTTTTTTTTATGCTTTTTGGGGGTTGTTGTATTTCATTCTTTAAATTTAAAACCCATTCATTTGTTGTTTTTTGTTTATTCGGTGCTGAAGTTATCCCCTCTGCTTCTGATGTCCTCATTTCTAGTCTGTTTTTCCCCTTATCCCCCCTTTCTAAAACTTTTTCATTTCACATGTGGTGATTTTCGTGATGTGTTGCTGTAAGAAAGTTTGGCCTGGTAAAAAAAGTGTTGAAGAAAATACTTTTGTCATCTTCTTTTATTCTTATTTTTGGGGTTTGTAGTAAGGGGGTTTTTTTGAGCCCTGCTTTTGTTTTGACCCCTTGTCTCTTTTTTCTATCAAATTTTTTCCTCCTGTGTGTTCCCTATATATTTAATTAAAAACTTTTTCCTCTCGTGTTTCTTTTATTTTTTGTTTGGGTTTCTATATTTTCATGGTCCCCTCTTATGGTCATTCCATTCAATTTTAAAAAGCAGTGATTGACTTCTAAAGGGGTCCACCACCCACCATTGGGGTCTCCCCGACTTAAAGGGCAAAAGTCTAATTTTTTTCCTAAACGATTTTTTCAGAAATAACCCTAGAATTCTGAAAAACAATTTGTGAATAAAACGAGATTGGTTTCAACCTATCTTAGTAACTCATGACTCGGTTTCCCTCTATACCAAAATTTTCCCTTTGGCCGGAGGTTATCTGCTCGTCTCTTCAAAAAAGTCCCGGTTTCCCTCGGGGGAAAATTGGGAATATTTTTCTAATTCTATCTAGTGTGGTAAATCAAGTTCCAAGCCCTATCGGAGACGGCCCACAAACTTCCCCTTTCCGGCCCAAAAATTTTCTTTGATTAAAAAAATCGAAAGAGCAGGCTGTGGCTTTGAGCTTAAAAAAAATTTTTAAATAAAATTTAAAAAAATATCTTCCCATCTTCAAATTACATGGGCCCTTTTCCCGGTGGGGTCGTGTGTGCGCTAGATTTTCAGTGTAAAAAGAGTTGGGAAACATTTTCTCAAAAGTGCAGTCGTGGTCTTTAAAAATCGTAAAACCCCCCTCCCTCCTCTAGAAAAAGGCACCCAAGTCCAAAATATTGTTTTCCCAAAAAAAACTAATTTCTGAGGTGACAAGATTTTTAAAAAAAATTATATTAAAAAAAACAAAAACTATGTAATCAGAAAAATAAACCTTTTCTGTCTACAAAAAGCCAACAAAAACAATGACAAAAAATTAAACCCCTTATTCCAATCCCCAGCTAATGAAATAATTACAATTGATAAACGAATCATGATTCTGTAGTTGAAAAAAAAGTTTTTGGAGTTGTTTTAGTATCATGCTCATTGTTGAAATTATTATGGGGTTAAATGTAAATTCCTCAAGGAAATTAAAAGAGTTTAAATTCTAGAACAAAAAATTTATGGGTAATGGCTACTTTGGGGAAATTGGTTTTTGTTAATAAAACAACATAAAAAGTTTTTGAAGTTTCTTCAGGGTTAAAAAAAATTGGCCAAATTTATTTTTTGAAGTTTAAAAATTCAAAATCCTTTTTGAAAAATTCCCCAGAGCACCCCTCCCCTTTTTCCCCCTTTCTTAGTTTTGTGTGTTTTTAAAAGTATTTGGGGGAAACCAGCTTTCTGAATTTTCTAAAGTAAATTTCTCAATGAATAATTTATAATCATTCAATGCCAATCTTTAATAAACAAATAACTCAAGACGGTCCTGACCGGGTTGCTCATGTTTTTTTGAACCCTCTGCCCATCTTCTTCAACTCCTAACTTTAAAAATGTGTCTCATTATATTTTTTATTCCCCTCATTTTATAGCTTTCTTTTAAAAAAAATAAATTTTTTTTAAATACTTTTTAAAAACATATGTAGAGGGGAAAACTTTTTTTCTCCAAAAACTTTTATTTTCGGGGTGACCCTTTAATTTTAAACCCCAGTTAATAAAAAATTTTTTGTTTTTTAAAAAAAAAGTTATTCTCTTTTTGATTTTCTTTTTTTCCTTTTTCTTTTCTTTTCTTCTTTTTCTTCTTCCTTCTTTTTTTCTTCCTTTTTCTTTTCTTCTTTTCTTTTTTTGTTTTTTTTTTTTTTTTTCTTCCTTTTCTTTTTTTTTCTTTCTTTTTCTTCTTTTTCTTCTTCTCTTTTTTTTCTTCTTCTTTTCTTTGTTTCTTCTTTTTTTTTCTCCCTTCTTTTTTTCTTCTTCTTCTTTTTCTTCTTCTTCTTCTTCTTTTCTTCTTCTTCTTTTTTTTTTCCCTTTTTTCTTCTTTTTTTTTTCTTCTACTTCTTCTTCTTCTTTTTTTTTTCTTTTTTCTTTTTTTTCTTCTTCTTCTTCTTTTTTTCTTCTTTTCTTTCTTCTTCTTTTTTTTCTTCTTCTTTTTTTTCTTTTTCTTCTTCTTCTTCTTCTTCTTCTTCTTCTTCTTCTTTTTTTCCTTCTTTTCTTTTTTTTTTTTTTCTTCTTTTTTTTTTTTTTCTTCTTCTTCTTCTTTTTTTCCCCTTTTCTTTTTTCTTTTCTTTTTTTTATTCTTCTTTTCTTCTTCTTCTTTTCTTCTTTTCTTCTTCTTTTCTTCTTTTCTTTTTCTTTTTTTCTTCTTTTCTTCTTCTTCTTTTTCTTCTTCTTTTCTTCTTTTTTTTTCTTTTTTTCTTTTTTTTCTTCTTCTTTTTTCTTCTTCTTCTTCTTCTTTTTTTCTTCTTCTTCTTCTTTTCTTCTTATTCTTTTTTTTCTTCTTTTTCTTCTTTTTTTTCTTTTTTTTCTTTTCTTTTTTTCCTTTTTTTCTTCTTCTTCTTCTTTTCTTTTCTTTTTTTTCTTTTTTTTCTTCTTTTTTTTTCTTTTATTTTCTTCTTTTCTGTTTCTTCTTCTTCTTCTTTTTCTTCTTCTTCTTCTTCTTTTTTTTTTTTTTTTTCTTTTCTTCTTTTTTTTCTTTTCTCCGGGGTCATTCGACCATTATTAACCTTCTTTATTTTATGTGATCTGACCAAAGAGCAGTGGGCTTTATCGTTGCATTTACAAAAAACCAGCATCCGTTTCTGGTCTTTTTTTTAATTTCCCCGGGGTCCCATCAGTCGCCTTTTGACATCTCTTTATTTCTGGTATATTTTTGTTTCCCCTTCCCCCAAAGGCGTTGTTCCCGTCAATAATAATTCACTTATTTGGTCATTTTTTTAGAAAAATCTGATAAAAAATGCGTCTCAGTTCAAATTTAAATACGCCTAAATGGAAAATCTCATCATCATCAGTCCGTCCGGCTGGCGGAAACATCAGGGATCTCCACAAATCTCTGTCGTTGGTGTTTTTCCTCAGTTTTGACCTTCCCGTATAAGTCAGGCCACCCAACTTTTTCTCTCTCTGTTTTCCCCTTTCCCGTCTACCCTCGATTTTACCAGTTGCCCTGTTTCAAAATCCTCCCCCCTTTCCATCCCAAAAATATGGCTTTTTGTTTATTGATAAGCTTTCCTGTGTCTTGATCTCATTCCCCTTTAAAACAATAAATTTTACAGTCGGATTCTCATCATTCTTCTTAAAAAAACCACATTTCTGTCCCTCGGGTTTTTTCGTCTGTTTTCTTTTCCCATGACTCGCATCCGTATGTCGTAATTTTCTAACCCTGAATATTGCATTCTGATCGGGATTGCGGACTTTTCGATAATTTTCTCATCTTCAGAATGATTTTTCCCTTTCCTATTCTGCTCTTTTTTTTTCTGACCCCTCTGCCATCTGATTTCCCCGGGACCCCCGGGGTTTTTAAAATTCCCATTTTTTGATCAGCCCCTTTTACTGTGATGGTTTTTTTGAAATTTTTTTTGAATTATCATTTCTGTTTTTTTAAATATTAAAAGGGGTTTTGTTTTTCTGCCCAAACCCTTATCAACTAATTTCGGGGCTCCTTTCATTTCTTCTATTAAACAGTATCATCAGCTATCTCGGGTTTTTTATATTTTCCCACTTTTCCAGAAAATTTTTATGTAAAAAGTGGGTGGAACAAAGGGAATCTATGGCTGATCCCCAGTGTAGAATAACCCCCAAAAATTTATAACATTTGGACTTTCAAAATTTTCTCCCCGTTCAAAAAAGTTTCCTTGGGACATATTTACCCCCACTAAAAAAATTGTATTTTTTTATTACAACCATTTTTCAAAAATTAACATTGCGTGTGATCGTTATTGAAAAATGTATGAATCTTACAAAGGTTTTAAGGAAAGCTTTCTAAAACTTTTTATTCTTTGAAATAAAAATTAATCTTTTTCTTTGGAATCTCAGACAATCTATTATTTTATTTTAAAAACTGATGTCGGGAATTATCTTGTTCTCTTTTATCAACGAAAGGGTTAAATTAAAAAAAAAAATACAAAAAATTTGGCAGCAAAAAAATATCCCTTATTTTTTAAAAAAACCTGGTTAATACGTTCTATTTTTTTTTGTTATTTTTTATGAAAGATTATAGTAAAAAAAATCTTCCCTTACCCTTTAGCTCAAAGTTGGATTTTCAAAAAGGCTCAAAAAAAATATAATAAAACAACTAAAAAAAATTAAATACCCCTTTCAACCCAAATAAATGAACTAATAAAGTTCAAATTTTGGTCAATTTTAAATTTGGGGAGATATCCCAGTTATGCATGGTTGTCAAAAAATATCCTTTAATCTAAAAAAAATATGGTTTTAAATTACCCTTTTTTAAAAATAAACTCCGAATGTTCCAAGTCAATGTTTCTTTATAAAAATACCAGAAAGTTGGGCTAAACAGTAATATTAAATTGTTGAAAAAATTTTGATACTAGATTTTGTGAAATAAATAAAAAAAATTGATCGAATTCGGGGGGGAAATCAAAAAAATTCTAGTCCCCCCTAATAAAAAGTTTTAAAAAAAATGGAAGGAAATGGGGGGAAATATTTGGGCATCCACGAAGAAAAAACCCCAATAAGGCATTGGTAAAAGGAAATAGCTAAAGGGACAAAAATTTCACGGGTAAACCCTGAAACAAAATTAAAAAATTTGGAAATTTGGTTAAATTTCCAAAAGGTTAAACAGTTGTACAAGATAGATCGGTTGATTCGCGATGAAAATGAAAAAAAAAAATTAAATTAAGAAAATATAATTAAATAATAAAGAAAAAAATAAAGTTAAATATAAGAAAAGAATATAATTAAATATTAAAGAAGAAATAAGTTAAAAATAAAAAGAAAAAAGTTAAATATGAGAAAAATAAGTTAAAATAATAAGAAGAATAAGTTAAATGAAAAAAAGATTAAAAATATAAAGAAAATATAATTTAAATGATAAAAAAATAAAAATTTAAATGAAAAAAAAATAAAAGAAATTAAAAGAAAAAAGTTAAATAAAAAAGAAAGAATAAATTAAATATAAGAAAGAATATAATTAAAAATAAAAAAAAATAAAAGAAAAATTAAAAAAAAAAATAAAAGTTAAATATAAGAAAAAAAATATAATTTAAAATAATAAGAAAAATAAAAGTTAAATAAATAAAGGGAAAAAGTTAAAAAATAAAGAAGAATATAGGTTAAAGAAAGAAAAGAATATAAGTTAAATGAAAGAAAAAATGGGTTAAAAGATAAGAAAAAATATGGTACAAAAAAAGCCCCGGAGAAGGTATAAAAAATTCTTTTAACAGTCTGAAAAAATAATCGGTGAAAGATTTTAAACAAATCTCATCTCGGGGCTTCTTTTTGCTGTAAATTGTGAAAACTGTCATTTTTATCGGACTTACATGACCACGGGGACATTGGGGTGTACGTGTCAAGACTGATCGTTATTCGGACTAAAAATTTTAATATTTTTCCTTTCAACAAAATCTTTCCCCCCCACATTTCTATCATTGCAAACCCGGGGCCTGACATCAAATGACAAAAAAAACTAGCCCGACGGGGAAGGTGTCTGCTCAAATGCTGGGGTAACAAAGAGAACTGAGAAATTAAGACATCGAAATAAGGGGATAACATCAGTCTAAAAACCCATAAAAAACAAAAATTAAATGGTTCCCCCCAAAAAATTCCCAAACCAGTTCATCTCAAGACAATGTTGTTTGAACAATGGATACAAAGTCCGGCAAAAAAAGGTGGGCCTCAGAATAACAGAGGTAAAAAAAAACCTATTTATAAACAAAGGGCCATTCTGAAATCCCTTTTATCCTGCCCGCTTAAAAAACCAAATTGGAAAAAGAAAGATGTCTTGAAAAACATTTAGACTATTTTGTCTTTTTTTAAAAACTTCATAGACTATGTTTGTCTGAAAAACAGTCTAGACTATGTTTGTCTTGTCTTGTCAAACATTCATATACTATGTTTGTCTTTCTCTAAAACATGTCATAGACTATTTTGTCTTGTCTTTAAACATGTCATGATTTTAATTTTTCTTTCTCATAAAACATTCATAACTTATTTGTCTTTTTTATCAAACATTTGTATGTTTTTTAAACTTATAATTTTATTTTTTTTCTTTCAAAATATAACTATTTTGTCTTTCTCAAAAAAACATGTCTTTCTATTTTTGTCTTGTCTTGTAAAAACTTTCTAATTTTTTCTCCATTATCTTTTAATAGGACTTTATCTCTCTGGACTATCCATAAATGCCCCCGTCTCTTTAAAATCAGCATCGTCACCCCCAAACGCCAGTTCATGTTGTTTTCTTTTATATTTATTTTGGTTTTTTTTGGTTACCAATATTGACACTATTCAATCTGGTCAGCAGGGGGTTGGGCCCCTTTAAAAATTCCCTCTGTTAAAGAATTCTAAAAGCGGAATTCATTTCGATCCAAACCCCCCTCTGATATTGTCCCAAACCACCCAATCTTCACCCGTTCCTTATCCGGGTCCCCGGGGACAATAAAAATCTTATTTGTGAAAAGAATTTTCCCATCTTCTTTCTCCAAATAAAAATTGGGATGCCCAGAATTGGGAAAGAACAGGGTTGGGATAAAAGGGGTTGGGATAAAACAGAAGTTGGATACCAACAGGTTTAAAAAGGGGCATAACATAAAAGAAAATTAAATATTTCGTCAGACGACATAAGTCCCTGGAAAAGGAAAGGAGGTGTGCCTTGAAAAGAAAGAGAATACAAAACGAAGGTGCAAGATTCTTGACGATCAAAGAATGACCCTGTGGGTCCTTCCAGAACAGAATTTTTCGGACTGCTTCTGGAAGTCAAGCCGGAAAAACAACTATTGAAATGTTTTATGGATCTGTTAACTTGATAATTTCCTTTTTTTTAACTTGGTATTAAAAAATTTCCTATTAATTTTTGCGTCAACGGGGGTCACTAATGGCGGGTTATAGCACCTGCGCAAATGCCCCGTGTCAAAATCTGAGTTTGGGAACTCGGCCAAAATTTTTGTTTTGTTGTTGTTTAAAAGGGCCACCCTTTTTCACTTCGATAGTAACCATGTTTTTGATCTCTTTCTTATCTGGAAGATCTCAGATGGTGCACAAACCTAGCACCAGCTGGGCCCCCATGTTTTTTGAAATGAGAAATATTTTTTTAGGCATTTTTTTTTGATTTTTTTGTAATAAATTGTGTGGGGCGGGGCACCAGCCCCTTTCTTTTACGCCAAGGGTTTTTTTAAATTACTCAAATTGAACAGGGCCCAACTTTTGTCGTCCCGTCCCCACTAGGACTAGGTCTCGTCTCACTATAAGATAAAAAAAGAATCTCAAAAAAATACCCAGATCCCAAAAGGAGCAGCCCTGGCTTTTGGCGAGGGAACAACCTCTAAAAAAAACCTGGGAATTCCGGGGTTTGGGGGAGGGTCTAAGGAGGGGCGGGAGGTCTAAAGGGGAGGGGGGCTGAGAGGGGGTCAAGGGGGCACGGGAGGCAGGAGGCACAGGAGAGGTCTAAAAGAAGCCGGAGATCTAAAGAGGGGGGAAAACGGGAGAGGTCAAAAGAAACGGGAGGTCAAAGGGGGCGGGGAGATCTGGGGCCGGGAGGTCAAAAGGGGAAGCACAGGAGAGGTCAAAAAGGCACAGGAGGGGTGGGGGCCCGGGGCGAGAGGCCGGAAAAAGGCACAGGGGGGTCTAAAAAAGAAAACAAGGAAGGAGGTCAAAGGGAAAAGCACAGGAGAGGTCAAGGGGAAGGGGTCTAAAAAAGGCCAGGCAAAAGGGGGCCCGGAAAAGTCAAAGGAACCCGGGGGGGGGGTCAAAAAGGGGCCAGGAGGGTCTGGAAGCCGGGGGAGAGGTCAAAAGGGCCCGGAGAGGTCTAAAAGAGCACAGGGAGGTCGGGGGGCCAGGAGAGGTCAAAAGGAGGCACAGGAGAAGTCAAAAGGGAAAAAGAAAAACAGGAGAGGTCAAAAGAAACCCCGGGGGGAGGTCAAAGAAAGCACGGGAGGCCCCAAAAGGGAAAAAGGCCAGGAGGGTTAAAGGGAAGCCAGGAAGGTCAAAAGCCGGAGGTAAAAAAGGGAAAGGCCGGGAAGTCAAAAAGGAGGAAGGAGAAGTCAAAGGGAGGCCGGGAGTTAGGCACGGGGAGAGGTCAAAAAGCCGGGGGGTCAAAGGGGCACGGGGAAAGTCTAAAGAACACGGGAAGGGGTTTAAAAAGGCAAGGGGTCAAAAGGAAAAGCACGGGAGGTCAAAGGAAAGCCTGAGAGGTTAAAAGCACAGGAGAGGTTAAAGGCACAGGAAGGTCTAAAGGACAGGAAGGGTCAAAGAGGCCAAAAGGGTCTAAAACACAGGAAGGTCTGAAAGCACAGGGAGGCAAAGAAACCGGGGAAGGGTCAAAAGGAATTTTTGCCAAAGTAATGGTTGCTACAAAAACCTAACCCTTTTCTTGAAGATCAAAATTAAAATTTTAAGTCAAACCTCATCAAATGTAAGGGAACCTTTTAAATTAAACAACCCTTTCAAAAAATATCGTCGGGCGGACTTTTGGGGCGTTGTTATAATTAACGAAAAAAAAAAAAACAAAATTTACAATCTACACGTTATTTTTTTGCAAATATTGTAAACAACAAATTAAAGATTTATTTGTATTCGAACTGTCTTTTTTAGAGAACAAAATCGGTCTGGGAAAAAAAAAATTTAGAAAATAATTTTTTAAAAATTGAAATTTATTAAAGTGGAAATTTTTACTTTTACAAATGAAAATTTCATAAAAATTGAATTCCTCGCATTCAAAAAAGGTAATGTAAAATTCTAAAAATTTTTCTTACTTGATCGATTAATATACCATCATCATTGCCTTGGTGAATGGTATGTGATCCGTCTCTTTCTTCCCAGGAAGTTCAGCTAATTTTTTGAACCCCGTAGCAGGACCCCCGTTAAATTTTTGGGTGAAGATATTTTTTGAAAAATTTTTTCTTAAACTTTGTTCGGACAACGCTTTCCACCTTCTTCTCGTTTTTAAAAAAGGGTTTTTTATGTGTTCTATTAACCCTACGTTTTTCGTTGGTTCCGGGGCCCCGAACATCTCACCCCCTGAACGGGTCTCGGGAAAATTTCAGATGTCAAAGGGGAAAAGAACTTTACTTTTAATAAGCCCGCATTCTCTCCCACGGGATCTCATACCATTTCAATGCTCATCCGGGGTTTGGATTTTTGAATTCCCGTTGGAAAAAGTTGGATGCCGATGGACAGGGTAAAAATGTTTTGGGCACGAAACCTCAGTATGCCCCGATTATGTTGCGGGCTGAGCACCTATGGGTCTGCCGGGTGCTATTGTAAATTCAATAACCAATCAATACACCTGGTTTTTAGGTCGCCCCCGCTAAAAAAATTCTCAAAAATAAAACCCCTCACGTCCTAACCCTTATTATTTGTAAAAGGGGATTCATTAATAAAAAACCACGGAAAAAATTGCAAATTTAGTTTCTTTAAAAAATATTATTTCCTTTCTTCAGAAATAATTTAAGTTTTGTCAAAATTTATTAAAGGGAAATGTTTAATTAACAAAATAAAAAATAACATAAAAAATATCCATTTCAATTGAACAAACATAATGTTTAAACTGATTTACAAACCTCTTTGATTTTTCATAAAGTCTGGGTTTTATATTATATTAAATTTTTCAAAAAAGTCTGTCTTATTTTATTATATAATTTCTAAAAAAGTCTTAAATTTTTATATTATATTATTTTTCCCTAAATCTTGATTATTATATTTTTCTCACATAAAATCTGTATTATTATATTATATTAAATTTTCAAATAAAGTCTTATTATTATATTATATTGTTTCAAATAAAGTCTGTATTATTTTATTTATTGTTTTTTCAAATAAATCTGTGATTATTATATTTATTAATTTTTCAAATAAATATTATTTTTATATTATATTAATTTTTAAATAAGTCTGTATTATTATATTATATTAATTTCTCATAAATTTAATTATTATATTATATTAATTTTTTTAAAAAAAGTCTGTAAATTTTTATATTATATTAAATTTCTCAAAAAAAGTCTTATTATTATATTAATTTAAATTTTTCAAATAAGTCTGTATTTATATTATATTAATTTCTCCCTTAAAAATCTGATTTTATATTTTATTTTTCTCAAATAAAGTCTTAAATTTTTATATTATTTTTTTCTAAATAAAGTCTGAGTTTTTTATATTTATTAATTTCTACATAAAGTCTGTATTATTATATTATATTAATTTCTCCATAAATCTTGTTTATTATATTATATTTTTTCAAAAAAATCTTGATTATTATATTATATTAATTTCTAAATAAAATCTTATTATTATATTATATTAATTTCTCATAAAGTCTGTGATTATATTATATTAATTTCTCCTAAATCTTTTTATTATATTTTTAATTTTCTAAAAATTCTTTTTATTTTATTATATTTTTCTCATAAAGTCTTTTTATTATATTTTATTTAAATTTTAAATAAAAACTGTGTTTTTTATTATTTAATTTCTCCCCTAAACGTCTGTACTTAATTTAAAATATCATTTTTGTTTAAATTCTATATAAATTATTTTGGATATATCTATTAATTTAAAAGTATCATTATTGGGTATATCTAGTTCAGTTTATCAATATCATTTTGGGTATATCTAGTTAAGTGGTTATACAAAAATTTATTATTGGGTATACTAGTTCAGTTTATAAAATATCATTATTGGGTATATCGTTCATTTATACAAGTATCTTTGGATATATCTATTCAGTGGGTTTTCAAGTATCATTTTGATATATCTATTCAGTGGATCAATATCAAATTTGGGTATATCTATTCATTTTAAATATCATTATTTATATATCTATTAAGTGGTTATCAAGTATCATTATTGGGTATATCTATTAAGTGTTTCAATATCATTATTGGATATATCTATTCATGTTTCGTTCATTATTGGGTATATCTATTCAGTGGTTATACAATATCTTATTGGATATATCTAGTTCATTTTCAAATATATTTTTGGGTATATCTATTAAATTTTATACAATATCATTTTGGATATATCATTGTTTATAAATATATTTTGATTATCTAGTTTATTTAAAAATTATTATTGGAAAAATCTATTCATTTTAATATCATTTTTGGATATATCTATTCAGTTTATCAAGTATCTTTTTGAATATCTAATTCGTGGTTTTTAAAAAAATTTATTTTGGGTATATCTAGTTCAGTTTATCAATATCATTTTGGGAAATTTTTTCAGTGTTTAAAAATCATTATTGATTTCTGTTCAGTTTATACAAGTACATTTTGGGTATATCTGTTCAAATTTTAACCCTTGTCTTGAGTTTCCCAACATGGGTTTTAATCAACCCCCTTTTTTCCAGTACATTTTCGAAGACACTTCGGGGTTTTGGGGTCCACGGGGTTTGTTTTTTTTTGGGAGGGGGACCATTTCTGCAAAAAGGGCTGGGGGCTTAAGGGAAAACCCGGGGCATTTAATTCTTTTTCTTTTCCCTTACAAATATTAGTGCATTTATTTCTTCCCCCCAGTATTTTTTTTCATTTTTTTTTTGTAGCTCATTCATGTTAGATGCTTGTGGCCCGGTGTTGCCGGGACAGGGCAAAAAAATATTAAAATCGATCAGGCATGTCTGAAACTGAGGGGGGTTTGGAAATGCCCATAAATAAAAACCGCCCGCGTCCCCGCGTGTTCGTAGCGCGTTGGACTATGGGAAATGCTCTGTTGGGGGGGTTTAAATCCCCGGACTGGCGAAAAACGTTCCCCGATTTGGTTTCGTGGGCCCGGCCGAAGGTTTGATTAAACACCGGCCGAAGGGGCGATGTCCCATGCAGAGCCCAAAGGGTTCGATGTCCTGACCCGGCCGGGAAAGGTTCGATTCCCCACCCCAAAAAAGGGCCAAAACCGGGCAAAAGGGGTTGATTCCCCTGACACCGGGGGTTTCGATGTCCCGCCCCGACCGAAGGTTTCGTTCCGACCAGGCGAAAATTACGTGTCCATGGCCCCGGCCGAAAGGGTTGATTCCCCGGGGACCGAGCCGGGTTCGTGTCCATGACACCGGGGGAAGGGTTATGCCTACCCGGCCGAGGTTGGTCCATGACACCGGCGGGGGTTGTTCTGGCCCGAGCGAAAAATTTGATGTCCCTGGCAACCCCGGGGGTTTCGTGTCCCGGCACCAGCCGGGGTTCGATGTCCGACACCAGGAAAAGGACGTGTCCGACCCGGCCCAAGGTTCGATGTCCCTGCCGACCCAAAATTGATTCCCCTGACCACCGAAGGTTGTTCCCGGCCCCGGCCCAAGGGTTGTGTCCCTGACCCGAGCCGAAAAATTCGATGTCCCCGCACCCGGGGAAAAAATTGATTCCTGACACCGGGCCGAAGGGTTGATTCCGCGCAGGCCCAAAATTACTTCCCCTACCGGCTTTTTGCCAAATTTCCCCGGATAGGGGAAAAAAAAAAAAAGCATGGAAATCTTTCTGGTCACTTGAGGGGCATACCTGGCATAACGACAATGGGTCTTTAAAAACAATAAATAAAAAGAATGGTTAAAAATTCTATGGGCGTTTGGAAAAAAACAAACGTTAAACAAAAAGTATTGAATCCAAAAAAAGTGATTAGTAATCTTATAATAAAGTGATTGAATAATCTTATAATACAGTGATTGAATTCTTATTACAAGTTTAGAAAAACCTTTTAATAAAAAAATTAAAACTTTTAATACAATTTAAATAATCCCTTTTAAAGGTTGGATAATCTTATTCAAGTTTGAATAAACTTTAATCAGGTGTTGGTTTATAATCGGGGTTGGAAAAAATTTTTAATCAGATATTGAATAATCTTATAAAAAGTATTAGTAATCTTATAATCAAGAATTAAAACTTTAAAACAATAAATTGAATAATCTTATAATAAAAATGATTAATAACCTTATAAAACAGTATTGAATAACCTTTTAATAAATGATTGAATAAACTTATAATACAAGTATTAAAAAAATCTTTAATACAAAGGATTGAATAATCTTATAAAAAATGTTAGATAATTTATAATAAATGTTAAAAAATCTTATAAAAAAGTAAATTTAATAACCTTTTAAATAAAGTAAATTGAGAAACCATAAAAACAAGTGATTGGAAACTAATTCAAATGATTTAATAATTTATAATACGGGTTGAATAATTATAATACAAGTGATTGAATAACCTTTTAAAACAAGTGATTGAATAATCTTATAATACAAGTGTTGAATAATCTTTAAAAAAAAGTGATTGAATAATCTTATAAACAGTGATTGTATAATCTTTTTATTTCGAGTGATTAGATAATCTTATAATACAGAATGTTGAAAACCTTTTAATACAAATATTGAATAACCTTATAATACAATGATTGAGAAACATTCTGATTGAATAACCTTTTAAACGAGAAAGAATAACCCTTTTAAACAGGCATTGGTGATGCACAAGTTGATTTCTTTTTAATTCTCTTTCTCCCATTTCTCTCATCATTCTTCTTTTCTTTTAACAATTTTTGTATTTCCCAATAAAACGTCTTTCTATTCGTCTCTAAAATTCTCTCGTCTGTGGAACCTTTTTAAATGATGCTTCAAGACAAAGGCTCAATACATTTTCCCGAGTTTGCCCTTAAAGAAACCCAAAATTGTCTTTTTTTTTTTTTCATAAACTCGATACGATTCCCCAAATTTCAACCTTCTGTCAGAATATGACCATAGCTCTCTGTCAAATTTCTTTTGTAAATCTAGTTTAAAAACGCCCGTGTCGTACTGGGGCCGCAAAAAAAAAGGGGAAAGTCCCCTCACCTAAGGCTTCAAGGGGGCTGTGTAGGCCTGGAACTACCCCGTAAATAAAACAACGCAAAATCGGGGTTCTTTTGTTAGATATCTTTTCCCAACTTCGATCTTTTTCTCGATCCCCAAATCCTGAAATGGTTAACAAATGGGAATGTGGAAAAAGAAGTTTGAAAAAGGGGATTCATCTAAGTCTGAGAAAAATTGTCTTTTCCTACATCTGAAAAGCAATTTGTTTTATAAATCAAGTTGGGGAAAACAAGAGAACTACCCAGTGAACTTGGGTGCATGGACATTTAAAAAACATGTAAAAAAATATATTGGGTTTTTAATATAAGTGTTCAAAGAGTCCCATGGACAGAGAAAACAAATAATATTACAGATAGAAATTTAAAATAAAGAAAACGTGCTCAAATAAGAAAAAAAAAAATTAATATTTTGGGCATTAAAAAAACCCGAAGGGCTGGGAAGACCATCTGGAAAGGGGGCCCAAAAAAGAAAAGGGGCCCCATGAAGATGGATTCAGGATAATGATGGTTTGAACATGACGCTGCAGGGCATGTCTGCCCCATGATGAAATTCCCGGGGGACTGTTGGGTGGAAAATTTTAGGAAACTATTTATAATATAAGAAAAAATTTTAAAGTAATCTCGTTTTATAAGTTTTAAATTTTAAAAAAATAAAGGGGGCTTAAAAAACTTTTTAACTTTTTAATTTATATACAATTTATAGATTGTATTCCTGTAATTGAAAATAAAAGCATTTAAAAGTGAAATCGGGAAAAATTTTTCGTTTTAACTATCAGAAATATTTTCTTGCATTTTTAAATAAGTCCCCTTTTTCACATTCGGCGTCTCGAGGGCAATCTAGAAGCAAGTTGTTTTTTTTTGCCGAACCTCCAAAACGACCTTTTCCCTTTTGGATCTGTATTAATCTGAGTCAAACAATTTCCGTTGTTGGTTATGTCCCTTAATAGCGATCTCCGGTTCTTGGGCCTTTTTTTTAGGGTTTTTTCCCCCTTTTTTAAATTCTTTTAAAAATTTGATCCAGTTACTTTCTTTCCCTTGGGGCCCTCTAAATGGCGGGGGATTATTGATTGTTTATCGATAAGTCCCTCATCATCCTTTGTGGGGGCCTTGGGTTAATCTTTTTTTTTTGAAAAAATCTCGGGATTTTTCCCAAAATTGTGTTTTTTCTGGTTTTTTGGGAAAGTTTTTACATTCCATGATTAACCTCACGTCATTGGAAAACCTGAATATCCTATAGGAAATTTTTATAACAGAACCAAAAAATTTCAGACCTTATAGATTTTACAAACCAAAAAAACCCCCTTTTTACCCCCCTTGGGTTATACTGTAAGTGGGATCCCGTAGATGGGTCGTTCAAGTCTCAGGCATTTAAATTTTAAAAAAACCAAATTTTGCACCCAAAAAAGCTATTGAAAAAACATAATTTTGAACAAGGGGTTAAAAGTGTTTGCCAAAAATTTTTTTATAAATAAGTAATAAATATAATTTCAAACTATAAAAAAATTTTAACTGTCTTTAATGTTAAAAAAATTTGGAGAAAAAAATATTTTTTTTCAAAAAAAATTTTTGGTGGTCAATAAGTACAAACATTATCCTTGTTTCCGTCAGGGCCAAACTTTAAAAAATATTAAAAACCGATTGTTTGAATCTGGTCCGGGCTCCTCGGGGGTATAAACTACTTATGTTTTGTCTTGTCGGTCTGTATCTTGATGTTGTATTTACCAGTATGTCTCTATGGTATCAACGAATATCAAGCAGGCATTGAAGTGGGGTCCAAAAAGGGGTTCCCGAAAAGTGAAAATAAAAAAACCTGAGCGGCTTTGCGAGAGGGGGAAATGTCGGGCTCGTTCCTGGAGAGATTGAGCGAGTTGCACGGATGGAGGGGATGGAGAAATTCTTGGGCCTTTTCTTAACGTACGGAAGGAAATTTTTTTATGTCTCTTTTTGGTGGGGGGTTAACATGTATGTTTCTATGTCAGGGCTGTATCTTTTGGGGATTTTTTTACCCAATATGTCTCTTTTAGTGGGGTGGGTTTAATACATAAGCGTTCGACTATCGCTCTGACCAAAAGGGGTTTGGTTCAATCTCCTCGACTTTATTGGAAAAGGTCTCCTCCTGCAAATAACTTTGTGAAAAAAACTTCTTCTCCTGAGACCCGGGTCAAGAAATTTATTTTTTTATTCCCCTTAAAGGGTTTTTTTTCCTTTTTATTGGAGTGTCTTAAATATAAACATCCACTTGCTTTGGTCTCCCCTTGGTCACTAGTTTTTTGGGAAATCTTTTTTGCCAAAAAATTTTAAAACTATTAAAACCCAAATAAACACGTGGGTTGTATTTTCATCACATTTTAAAAATTTATCTTATCCCCCAAAAAAAACAAGGTCTTGTCAGAACTACCTTCAGGACGTCGGGGAAAATGTTTAAATTCCCTATCTATATTTGGGAAAAGGTGTTTTAAAGGGTTAAAACTTAAAAAAAAAATCACCCTTTTAAAAGAGACAAAATCTAAATCTCTTCCCAATGGGGATTAAAAAAAACTCTTGAAGACCAAAAATTTCAAGCTAATAATAAAAAATTTTATGCAAAAATATTCACAAAACGTTTAAAAAAAATTTAATAGTTAAAAATCATGTTTTTTTTTTTGCGTCCTTCGTCTCCACAAAACTTTTTCATGACTAAATTCAGACATTTTTGTTTTAAAAAAACCCTTTTTTTTTTAATATTTGTTTTGTTAATCGATGTCATCACTGGATTATTTTTCTTTGTAATGTTTTTAAAATGAAAAATTAAATATTGTTTTTCTTTGTCAATTTTTATTTCCCAATTCTGGGATTATTTTGTGAATTCCCCGCCCTTAGTTTTCCCCGGGCTTTTGATCGGGCTTTTTTTCTTTTAATCTCCTATCACTCTTTTTCCTCTTTATTTTTGTATCTACCTAAACATTTACTTTCCCTTTGCCTACTAGAAGGGAGGGCATTTATTTTTTCCTTTTTTTTCAAGTCATCCTAATTTTAACATCATTCCCTCTTTCCCTTTTTTAATTAGGGCCTTTTTCTTATTTTTTCCCTCAGGCCCCCCTTAATCTTTTTTGGGCCCGTTTCATATATCTTCAACTGCCTCTTAATGTCTCTTCCAAGTCTTGTGTTATATATGACCCCGCCCATCTCTCTTTTCTCATTCAATATGTGTTCATATATTACCACTGTTCTCCAAAATTTTCTTCCCAATCTTGTGTTCCTTTTAACTGTATCTCTCTTTGTCTCTTCCAATCTTGTGTTCAAAATAACCCCTTTTTCTCTTAAAGTCTTTTAATCTTTTCTAATTTTTTTTTTACTTTTTCTTTAAAAAAAAATCTGAAAATTTCTTAACAACATTTTCTGTTTTATATTTCCCCAAACATATCAATTTTTAATTTTGGTCTGACTTCAAACCAAGAATGTTTTTTTTCTGTCTCTTTGGCTACTAAATTAATTCGTTTCAAATATAATGCTTAAACTTACATTTATATATGGTGATATTTAATTTTGTTAATTTGATGTATTTGTAAAAAGTGTTAAAAATTAAGTTGGGAAAAAATTAAAATAACAATTTAAAAATAATATTTCATCGCTTTTCCCATTAAGACAAAGAAAGGAGATCCCTTTTTTAAAAAAAAAAATTGAAAATTTGGGTTTTCGAATAAGTTGAATGCCCGGGGCTCGATCAAGCGAAGCGGTACAGTCGGGGTCTGGGGAAAGGTTTGATTGCGAACCCCCAGGGGTGTCTCTCCCCAGCGATGCGGGCTTTTTTGGCCGCGGTCGCTGGTTTACCTCCCCCCTCGCCCCCCGGCTCCGTTTCGTGAACAGGGTTCCCAACTCCTTTCGTGAATAGATTCAACGTTTCTTTGGAGATCCAGGGGTTGTGAAATGCCAGTTCCAACCATCTTCAACCTTTTCAAGAATTTTGATGCCGTCTTTGCTCTCTCATTGCAGCAAAAACTCACATACCAAAGGGCAGTGATCCCTAAGCCTCTGGGGTAAAAAATTTCCAAATAAACATCCCTTTTACCCAAATCTGTCATTTGGGCTTCAGAAGCAGATTAATATTAGATACAACAAGGGGTCAGTGGGGTCTTTGGGGTTTGGAAGAAGTATTGAAAATTTATCAAAAATTTCATTGTTATTCTTACAAATAAAAGACCATCAAATATGTATTTATAATATCTTAACTATTTAAAATGATGCAGTAAAAATAATTTTTTGGGGTTTAAATATGCATGAATATCACATGGGGCATCAAAAAAACATCCAAGTAAGAATGACAAAAAGACATACAAAGAAATCAAAGTAAACATCCAAAGTAAAACATCCAAAAAAAGTGCACAAAGTAACATGCAAAAAGGACTAAAATAAGACATGCCAAAAATAAAAATCAAAAAGAAATTTTTCAAAAAGTATGGAACTTGATATACAACAGTAAGACTCCAAAATAAGACATTAAATAAGACTTTAAAAATAAACATAAAATAAAAATGCAAAAATAAAACATTTCCAAAATGGGCTACAAAAATAAGACGTAAAAGTAAGACCCAAAATGAAAACCAAGTAAGACATGCCAAAAATACAGGGCACGTAAACCCCCAACCATCTTGTCCAACCCTCGAAATAGAATGAAGGAAAAAATTCCCCACCCAAATTATTGGCCAGAATCATTTACTTTGTTTGGAAGGGGAAGGAAAAATCCCCGTGAAAGAGGTGGACCCTTCCGGAAAAACCGGTTATCCCCGGGAAAATCAAAATTTTTTTTGGGCAAAGAAAAAAACCCCCTAAATTTTACAGTAACTACCTACCCAAATAATTTATTAGGCCTTCCCTCCCCCATTTTTTTCCCTAAAAACGGGAAATTAAAAGGGGGAAAATGAAAAAATTTTAAAAAACTGAACAAGATGTTTAAACCATCCCAAAAATAGTTATATATGAAGCGTGATGGGGGGAACACAAATTTTTGAAAAACTCAAAACCCCTTAAGTGTCTCTAAAACCTTTTTACAGAAAACCAATCTGCTTATACAACCATGTGCTGTTTCTCTATACGAAAAAACGTGCTGAAATCGCTGTGATCAGACACAACGTTGGAAATTCCTTTATACAGACTCTTTTGGGAAATCTGCTGTATAAAACACTATGTCTGGAAATCTGCTCTGATAAAACACAACTTTCTGCTTATCAGACACAAGTGCAAATCTCTTAAATCTGTTCTCCCAATTTTTAAAATAAAGCTAACCACATTCTTAAATCCCCCCACGTTTAAAGGGGTGGACAGCAATTCCATCATCCCGGAAAAACAATTGCGTATCTTTTTTCCATTTCGGGTCCATTGCCTCAATTGTTCTATTAAAAAAAAAATGCAACTCAATTCAATTTGGCTTTTTTTTCCCCCAAACATAGTCCCATACATGTCTTTAAACTCTGCTTCAAAAAAAGGGTTTTTCATTATTAGACCTCCGTTTTGTCTTTCCCTTTTAGTGTCACTCATTTCATTCTTAAAAATTTTCTTTTCCTGATGTCATGTCTAATCCTTCCCCCTCTTCTCTTTTCTATCTTTTATTTATTTCTGGGTTTTTAGTTTATATGTCTTTCCCAAATTCACTGGGTCCTCCATAATTGCTTTGTTTTTGTTTAAAAAACAACCAAAACTTCGTAATTGTTCCCTTTTAATAATTCCTGATAAACATGTAAACAAAGGGAAAAGCCCAAACTCATTGGGTTCGCTATAAAGTGTCAATAAAAAATGTTCATCATTAATTTCAATTCATTTGAAGAAACATCAATACAAAAATCAGCTTTCTGCACCAATATCCCATACGGAGGTGAATCGGTTCGTCAACCGCTATCGCCATTTCCCGAATACCCAAACCACTTGCCGGCATTCCTGAACTTTACCACCCCGCTTGCTCAGCACTCTCGTCTCGGAAACGAAAACGGAAAAAAAGACCCAAAAATGGTGGGAAAACGCTAGCAAATTCGTGTCAGAATCAAACGTCCTGATTCGATGGCCCCCCCAATTCCGATTCTGGCAGTTTTTAATGACTTTTTTTATGTCTTAGCAGTTGTTTTTAAATTTTTTATTGCTAATCTTATCCTCCCAGGTGTCCAATTATTTTCTTTTTAAAAACTTCTTAGAATCCCTTAATTACTTTCTTTTTCCCATCTGTTTTCTAATCTCAGATCTAAAAATAATATCTAACATTTTTAACATTCTGTGTCTTCTTACTTTTCTGCTTTTGTCAGCCACTGTTGGGGGGTTTGGATGTCGTGTTTTTTGTTTTTTTGCCTTCTCGGTGACTTTGTGATGGTTTTCTTAGTCCCCCGGGGGAAATTTCGTTATCTATCCCCCTTCTGTCTTCCCCCCCCTTCCCTCCTGATATTCTTTGGTAAACTTTGGCATTTGGTCTGTTATTCTTAATTTTGTGTAATCTCAAAATATTTGCATTCTTTCCCCCGAAAATGAAAAATTAAAATGTAATTGGGCATCATGTATTACTTAAAAAGATGTCAAGTTTCGTGTGGGGGAAAACATCCACTTTTACCATCATCCAAAAGGCATTCATTGCCGAACCTCGTTTTTATCACAGCCTGCCTTGCTCACTGTCTCTATCAAATCCCCCCCTTTCTAACGCCACGTCCACCTTTGATGTCCTGCCCCGTCGTGTCTTTCCCCCCTTTTACCCCCCGTGCCTTCCATTCTCTTTTCTCAAACCCCCGTCTCTTAACGTGCCCAAATATTTTTTTTCAGAAAATGTTTTTGTTAAATTCCCAAAAGATTGTAATCTTGTAGTATGTCCTTTTTTGGTTTTTTTTTTTTCTGTTCAGGGGGTTCTGGGGAAATTTTTCGTAGCATTTTTTTTTTCTTCTTCTTCTTCTTTCGTTCGTTCTTTGACCCAATTTTCATTCTTTGTATTTTTGATCTTTAAAGAACGTATATACTTACATTTGGGTTTTTGGCCCCCAAACCATAGACTTCACATGTTTGGAAAATGCATCATTTCAAAAACTCCTTAGTCGCCTCTTGATCTTCTATTCTTTTCACCCCAAATTTGGGCCTTAAGCCTTGAGGGATCTTTTTGAACCTTTGATTTTGTTTTGAAATTTTTTCTAATATATAATAATGTATTAAAATTTACTTTATATATTCTTCAAGTGATAAATTTATATTCTTAAAAACACATATTAGTACAATGTTTGATCTTATTCCTACGAATATCTATTTGTTCTCTTAAAAGACTGAAATTATATAAAGAAATATACGTTTGTCATTGTTAAAAAACAATTTTGTCTGTGCTTCTTGTAAGTGCAGTATCTCCAAGAGTTGGTTTTTTCGTTAAAAAATTTGGTCTTTTAAGTGAATTTCGTAGGCATGAAATTATCTGCGTTAAATTTTTGGGAGAGACAAGAAAGAATCATGACATCTAAATGTAGTGGTATGATTTTTCAGGTTGGTTTGGGAAAAAACATGGTTTATTCTTGGGGGGACTTCAAAAATTTTTCATTTTCTAATTTTTATCACCATTATCTCTTTCAATTCTTGAATCCTTCCTAATTTCTATCTGGTGTCCCGGACGTCTTGGTTTAGTCCGGTTTGGGGTCGCTATCCTCAGTTATCTAACGCATGTCCCGCTCTTGGGAGTCCAGGTCTTAAGATATCAGCTCATGCTATCTAACAAGTTCCGCAATCTTGGTTTATGTCACCAGGTCTTAATACCTTCGCTCGTGTATCTCCGTGTCCCCGGGCTCTTGGTTATGTCCCCGGTCTTAATACCTCCAGCTCAGTGCTATCAACAAATTCCCGGACCCCTTGGATCATCCTTCCCTATTTTATTTTTCTACTTTAACTTATCAGAACTTAAAAAAAGGTTTTGAATAACAATATGACGTTTTTCTTAAACACAATATATTTTAAAAATTTTTCCTTGTCTCAAAATGAAATTTTTCATTTTTTATTTTTGGGGGTTAAGTTGTAAGTATTATTACATTTTATTTTTAAAAATTGCTATTTTTTTCACATGGGTTCCCCTCCCCCCAATTATTAGTCGATAAACAAAACTGGTTCCCTGTTAACGCAGTCTTACAAACTCTTGTAAATTTTCATCAGATTTGCTTAAAATTTTTTCATAATTCCTTTGGCGAAAAAGGTGCCCCACAGTTCTTGGTACAAGCAAACAGTTTTTAATGGGAAAATAGTTTGGGTTGTTCGTTTTATCTCGGGCCGTTCATTCTAACTGACGTAAACAAACAAAAGTATATTGTTTTATAAGTCTAAAAGTTCCCATAAAGTTTAAATCTTGAATCTTTAAAAGGAATTAAATTCCCTCAGAATCATGTGAAGAAATAAGTAATTCATTTTGTTGATCTAAAGCCTGCTGTATCATTCATCTGGTAGAAGACTGTCATTTCCCAATGCCCGTTTAGTCACCATAATAATTAGCTTGTCAAACAGGGCTTTGCCCCCTTGTCCTTCTGAATATCATCTCCCAGGAGATTTCCCTTTTTTACCTCATTTCTCATCATCCACCTAATCCATCTTCTCCCTGGGCATCTTCATTTTTAAATTCTCCCTCCTTAAACCCTTTTCCCAAACCTTTCCCTTTCTTTTTATTTAAATATTATTTTTCCTTTTCTACTTCATCTAATCAATATTTGGGTATAAAAAGATCTCAGAGCATTCTGAAATGAACATAGTGGGGCCTTTAAAACGTCTCATCAACCACAAAAAACCCCTCGTTGATTTTCTAAGCACATTTTACGTTCAAAATTTTCTTGCTTAGGCATCTTTTTGAAATCTTAACCCGAAAAAAATATCTATTTCATTTAAATTTTTTGTCACCCACGCCCGGTAAATAATTAATCTATTCCGGATCCAAACACCTCCCTCCCAGGTCACCTCCCCCCTCAAGAATAACAATAACGAAAATTTTCTAAAAAGTATCTCAACGGGAAAAATCGACAAATAATAAAAAGTTGCATGGGATTCAGTTTTTTTTGGAAAAGTCACTTTCCCCCCCCTTTATGACTTTCGATTCAACCCCTTTGGGGTGTTCGTGGGTGTTGGGTACGGTGTAGTCCTCTGTGTGCGGTTCCCTCCGGGCTAAAAAATACAGGTTCCCCCGATTTCGTTTTGGCACGGCAAGAGGTACGATTCCTGCATCGAGACGAAAACTTTCAGAAAAAGTCTTCTGGATCGAAAAAAAACACAAAAACGATTCAACATTGTTTTGTCTTGTATCTTCTGTATTTTTTTTGTTTCGTTCTTTTTCGAAGAATCAATAAACCTCGGGGGCAAAATCGGGGCGTTGAAAAGCCCCAAAGGGGGAAACCCTTCAAGATAGATTAAGTGATTTTGTTCGACAGAACTGAACCAATAGACTGAACATCGCCCCACGGCTAAAACTGGTTCCATCTAATTGGGATAGAAAGAAACAACTGAACCTCATGGGACTGCCGTAATCCTGCGGGAAAAAAACTAACCAACAGACACATATTAACCCTATGTCGAAAAATTGATAAACATATCAACCCCCAACCATTTTCGTTTTAATGTTCTGACCGGCATTCTGCGTTTGCCATTATGCCTATAAATGCTTTTTTTTTCTGGTCTTTTTTCTCACTGGGTGCTTCTCTGGGGTTTTGGGTCGTCGCTCTTGCATGTCTTTGGTCTATTTTTTATTCTTGACTCACGTTGTGGGGGGGCGTTCAAAGTCGTTCTAAGTTTTCAAATTTTTATTTTCCTTTTGAAACATCCGTGGACCAAAACACAACACATAAATCCCAAACAGACAGTTTTTAAAGTCAAGAACAAAACTTTGGGCCTCTCTAAAACTCCATTCCCCCTACCCCAAACAATTCCATTTTTTCTTGTAAAATTTAAAATCATTTCTTTACTTTTAAATTTTTAATTTGATCCCCAAATTTCCTCTTTGATTTCTGGTATTGAACCTTCGGGGGGTCGGAGGGGTGACTCGGTCTTGGCCCCTTTGGTTCAATCGCTGAAAACTTTGGGTTCAAAGGGTTTGGGGTGGTTTTAACAAAGGACATGGGCCCACCCCTTCAAAAAACAATGGACTACTGAACTAATAATGCCTGAAAAATCAAAAAAGCGTTAAACAGCTGGGGTTGATTCCCAAAAAATCCTGTAAAAATATGAAAACTTTTTTCCCAAACATAATTTAAAAGGCTGAAAAGTGTGAATCTGGGAATTTTAAGGGTGACCAATGTGTCTGGACAAATTTGGCTGACCAAGTGTGAATCTGGACGAATTTAAAGGGTGACCCAAATGAATCTAGCAGTTTTAATGACCAAGTGTGAATCTGGACCCAAAAATTTGATGACAAGTGTGAACTAGAAATTTAAAACGCCTGAATATGAACTTGGACTAAAATTTTATTTATTTTCCCCTTATCCCCTTTTTTTATATAAAACTTTACTTGTGTGGGTTCTCTTTCTATCCTATTCTACATGTTTTTTTTATGTGTGCTTTTAAAGTGAAAAACTTTCTTCTCTTTATCTTTCTTCATAACGACCTTTTTCAAACGTTGTTTTTATTTTATTGTTTTTTATTTTTTTTTTTTGTAAAAATTAGCTTTTTTATTACTGTTTCGCTTTGCTGAAAAGTTTTTTCAGTCTTTTTATCAGTATGAACCTGGACTTAGTTTAAGTCTGGCCGTTAATTTGAAAAAGTTTGAAATTGATATAATTTTAACCTGGACTTGTTTTTGTCTGACCCCGTAGAAACTGGACAATGGGGGCTGTCGATTTGAATATGAACAGTGTTTAAGTCATCCCGTTTAATCTGAACAAAGTTTGAGGTGACCTGAGAAGTCAAACAAAGTTTAGCTAATAGTATGTCTGGACAAGTTTTATGATCTATAAATTTTGGGCAGGGGGTTTGTAAAAATATTTTTGAATAAATACCCTCTTGCCCCTGAAATTTATAAACAACTCGGTATAAGGGGTTTAATTTAAAAACTAAAAAGGCAAAAAAATTTAAGAGTTTAAAAAATCTAAAAGGGGCAAAAAAAACTCATGACAAACTTTTCTTATCTAAAAAATACAATAACAATGTCATAATATAAAACGTTGTAAGACAGTCAAAAGATCTAAAAGGGAATCCTCAAATCAGATCAGTCTTAAAAAAAAAGGTGATGTGGTTATACTGGTAAAAAGGGGTATGAACGAAACAGGTTTCGTTTAGGCAGGAAAAAAAGCACAAACAAATTTTCAACTATGGACTTTTTCAAAATAAAACCCTGCAGAAAAAAATATTAAACTATAATCAAACAAAAAAAAAAGTCAAAAACAATGAAAAAAAAAAATGAAAAAAAGACCGTCGGCTCTTTTTTCTTTGGGGGCAACATAAATTTTCGGAAAAAAACATTTTTGGATTTTATTTTATTTGTCTATTCAGGGTTTTTTTCCCTTTCGATCAAATGGGGGGCTCCTGGTAAAGAAGCCATCCCAAGCGTGATTTAAAAACCTGTTAGGGGTCTTTTTGTCTCAGAATCCAAGAAACAGTTTTGAAAACTATCATCCCCGACTCCCACGTTAAAAGGGGGCGTCTTTAACAAATCACGTTCACAAACCCCGTTCATTTTATGAATCAATCTCTTGCTTTTGGGTTTCGTTCTTTTAGGGTTCCCAATATGACCCCATCTCTATCTGGTAGAAAGGGGGTTACAACCTGTAACTTTCTGTTTGGAAAAACTATCTCAATGCGTTAAAATTCATTTCGGGCCATGGGCTCCCCCTTTATAAGTAGCCTGCCCAAAAACTATCAGCTCTTCATTCAGTGTCCCCGTGAGGACAAATATTTTTCTGATCATTGTTTTGAGACAAATAAATGTTGATTTCTTCAACTTAGGGATACTCAAGATGATCTGATTGATTCCTTCCGGGTACCCAGATATCAGTTGACTTTTTGTCAAGTAGATTTATTGATCCTTTTTTCTTAATTGGGGTTTTTTTTCTTTTTTGATCACCACCAGGGGGAAAAAAGTCTTGATCTCTGTGGCCATCTCGGACCTGATCTCTGGGGACCTGATTTTGTGTGACCGTCTCTGTGTGACCTAATGTGTGTGACCTGATCCTTTGGCCTGAATCTTTAACTGTTTTGTGTGACCTGAATTTGTAACGTTCCTTGTGACCTGAATCCGTGCCTATCTATGTCCGAATCTTTTTTCCTATCCCATGTGACCGAAAACCGTGTCCCGTCCCTGTGTGGCCTGAATACGTGTGACCACGCTGTTGACTTTACTTATATCCTGATCAATGTTTTTTTTCCTTTTGTTTTAGCCTGTCTCTGCACCTATTAAATCTATTGTTAATTCATATCCTTTCTGGACTTTGGAATCAAACCCCCTTTTTTAAACCCGTTGGATTTTCTAGACATTAACTTGGGGTTGCCATTGCTTTTTTTAAAGGGGGGGCATCTCCTTTTTGAAATCCTCGAAACAATTTACCCCAAAATGTCCTCAGTTAATTCGAACTCAGAACTGGGAAATAGACAGTCATATCCCTAAAACCCCCGGGACCATTAAGCACTATTAAAGGGAAAAAAAAATTTTACATAAAAAATTCTCGAAGTATCAAAAAAAAAAATTTCAGAATGAAAACATCAGAAAAAACTAAAACATCAATACTAACTTCATCAAAAAACAATAAATTTAAATGGTTCTCCACCCGGGGAATTACCACAGACGGGCCGATTCAAATGCAATGCTATAATGAGGGGTACGACAGATCAACTAAAGGGGGACTCAAAAAAAAAGAATGAAGATACCATGTCAAAACGCCCCTAATCGTTATAAAAATTTTTTTAATCCTGACCCGGGATGCATAACAGGTTAATTAAAAAAAATAGAACGATCGCTTTCTTTGATTCTTACGATTCCCCGTGATCTTGCTGTCTGTCGCGTACTATTCTTCCCGTTCTTCTCCTCCTGTCGTTTTTCCCGATGTCTTTTTTTTCGTGGCCCCCCTTAACTAAAATTCATTTTCCGTCTTATCATCTTCTCTTTTTCACGTCCTAAAATCGTCTCTTATGTCCCCTTTTCCATTTCTCCTCGTCCCTCCCATCAGATCTTCTTTTTGCCCGTGCACTTACAATGATCGACTTTTCCCGATTTGGGCCTCCATATCTTATCTTATTTATGTGTGTTCCTTTAAAAGATCTTTCTATGTATTTTCTGTTTTTAGATCTTCCATCCTTCTTAAAATTTCCCTCTGTCTTGATGTTTTTTAATTGTCACATAGATGTTTTTAAAATTTGTTTTAAATTTTATTCCCTTTCTCCATAATGTTCAAAATTTTTTTTAAAACCACGAAAAAGTTTGGCAAAATGTGGATAAAAACATTTTATTAAATATTTTTTTACCCGAGATGTAAGACCCGGGTGTAATGTTTCTTGTATTCAAATATTTATTTTTTTGAGATTAACTTCAGATTTAAATTTTTTTGTATTCAAATATGGTATTTTTTTGAGATATAAGACTTGGTTAAATTTCTTTATATCAAAAATTTTATTTGTCTGGGTGTGACTTGGTTAAAGTTTCTTTATATCAAATATGTTATATTACCCAATGTAAGACCAGATTAATTTTCTTTATATCAAATATATTATTTACCTGAATATAAAACTTAGGGGTTAAAGTTTCTTGTATATCAAATATGTTATTTTTCCAAAAATATAAAACTTCAGGTTAATGTTTCTTTATATCAAATATGTTTATTTTTCCGAATATAAAACTTCAGTTAAAGTTTTTTTTATTCAAAAATTTATGTTTTTAGATTAAAACTTAGATTAATGTTTCTTTATATCAAATATGTTATTTTTTAGATTAAGACTTCAGATGTAATGTTTCTTTGTCAAATATTTATTTACCTGAGATTAAGACTTCAATGTAATTTTCTTGTTTTAAATATATTATTTTGAGATTGGGGTTCAGATGTAATTTTCTTTTTATAAATATTTATTTCCTAGATTTAAAAATTCAGATGTAATGTTTCTTTATGTCAAATATATTATTTCCAGATGTAAACTTCAGGTGTAATTTTTTATTCAAAAAAAATTATGACCCGAGATTAAGACTTAAGTTGTTTTTTATTAAATATTTATTTACCAAAAATTAAACTTAGATTAATTTTCTTGTATTTATTTATATTTTCCTGAGATGTAAGACTTAGGTGTAATGTTTCTTTATATCAAATATATTTTTTACCTGAGATGTAAGATTCAGGGGTTTAAAGTTTTTTTTCTATATTTTCCCGAAGTAAGACTTTAATGTAATGTTTCTTTTATATCAAATATTTTTTATGAGATGTAAGACTTAGATGTAAAGTTTTTTTATATCAAATATGTTATTTACCTGGAAAAGCTTTGGGGTAATTTTCTTATATCAAATATGTTATTACCCGAATGTAAACTTCAGGTGTAATTTTTTTATTCAAAAATTTTTTTCCTAGTTAAGACTTCAGGTGTAATGTTTCATATCAAATATGTTATTTCCTGAGATGAAAACTTGGGTTTTTTCTTATTCTTAACGGGGGACTATGGGGATGGGCAGGGGAAAGGGAGGTGGGAAAAAAGATAATGGCAAATTTGGGGATGGGTGGAAAAACTGGAAAAATCCCAAATCGTGGGGCTCTCCGTGGGAACCCCCCCCAATAAGAAGGGAAAACCAGAAAAATGGGAGGGAAATTAAGATGGAAAACAAAAAGGGCAGGGGAAAGTGGGGGAAACTGGAAAGGATGGCCTTAGATAGGCGGGGTTGGAAGGCCTTGGTTGCGGACCTATGCTTCCCTAGGGGCGAAGGGTGAAGAAGAAGAAGAATATCAAATATGTTATGTTGTTTGAGATGTAAGACTTCAGATGTAATGTTTCTTGTATATCAAATATGTTATGTTACCTGAGATGTAAGACTTCAGGTGTAATGTTTCTTGTATATCAAATATGTTATGTTACCTGAGATATAAGACTTCAGGTGTAATGTTTCTTGTATATCAAATATTCATTGATTGATTGATTGATTGATCATTGCACTTCGGTCAGTAACCAAGTGTGCTCCGATCTCTTTCTTACAAAGGAATATCTCAATTTCAGTGCACGAACTCCGTAGCACCGGCGAGTAATTTTGAAGATGGTGAAGATATTTATGTAGGAATTTTATTTTCTTATCTCTTCTAATGTATTTTGCCCGCACATTTGTTTTCCAGCTTGCTCTTCTCGATTTTGTACTGTGCCCGGGCAGCTGCTTTCCAGCCTGCTCTTCTCGATTTTGAACTATCAAGGGTTCTTTTACGTGCTCAAATTGAACACGGGACCTACGTTTTATCGTCCGTCTCCGATAGGGCTAGGAACTCGTTCACACCTACAATGAGATCAGGGATCTCTGGAAAAAATGTCTAGATGGCTCCACGAGGGAGCGAACCTGGTACTTTTGACACGAGAGACAAGCACTTAGCCTCTACACAACAGAGACACCAGAATATCAAAGAGATCAGTGACGTGTAATGGCAGAGATTCATACAGAGACACCAGAATATCAAAGAGATCAGTGACGTGTAATGGCAGAGATTCATATAGTGTATCCTCAAAGTGTTATAACAGATTAGTATAACAAGCGGCATGTCTGCTCAACCACTAGTAACAACTGTTATAAAAAGGAGAACATGGAGATATATTGGGCGTACCTCGAGAAGAAATCATTAATGAATATCTTCTCCTTCTTATTGTGTGCGTTCGTTCTTTGCGACCAATTTTAATCACTCTTTGTGATATGTTTGATCTTTGCCAAGAACATGTATACGTTGCACATTGGTTTGGTAGGCTTCTAAGCGCATAGACTTCTACACGTTTAGGACACATGCATCCGATTTCAGCCAAACCTCTTTAGTCGTCTCTTACGACATGCGTTGTAGGTAACAGTGGTTCTATTCTTTACACCCCAAATTTGGGTCCCGGTAACCACTCGGGCGATCAACGAATATCAAAGCAGACACTGAAGTGGGATGCAAAGGGTTCAAGACAGAGAGGACGACCTAAGTAGACCCTGAAACGAATTTTTCTGAGAGAGGCAAGAAATATCAGTCTCAGTTCCATGGAGGAGATTGAGCGAGTTGCCCAGAATAGAGCGGTATGGAGAAATTGCTTGCAGGCCCTATATAACGTATAACGGTACGATAGTAATTACAATTATAACCAGCGATAGTAAGGTACCAGTTATTTCAACAAAATGTGTTCAGACAAGACTATAAAAAGAACATTAATATAGATTGACACCCAGTTAGAAGAATCTCTCACATGATTCATGATAATCACTCCCCAGGCGTAATCGACAGATAAATAATTGATAATCACCAATGACTGTTGTGATGTGTTTTGTATCGAACTTAATGTTCGATCTCCGTGACCTAGTTTCACTGAATCAACAATCACGTGTCACAACACTACGGAAACGCCCGAACAAGTTCTAATTGAGAATTGGTGTGCTTTCATTCACAAAGTAATTTCATTGATTTCAAATGATCATATTCAATAGATTTTGTTGTCCTCAGATTTCTCTCTCCAATCTTACTGTATCAAATATGTAGAATTTGTGTAACTCGCACATCTATTGACGGTTATAATTCATTCCAGGGAATAACACGTTTTTTATATAGATTTGGGGTGGGACGGTTGGAGGTGGGGGAGCGGAAACGAAGAGGGTAGTTATGTTAAATAAGTTATTTATATCACGAGAGTTCTATATAAATAGTTTAAAAAGAGTTCTATATAAATAGTTTAAAAAGAGTTCTATATAAATAGTTTAAAAAGAGTTCTATATAAATAGTTTAAAAAGAGTTCTATATAAATAGTTTAAAAAGAGTTCTATATAGAGAGTTTAAAAACAGTATTTGTAGTTATTCCAGTTAACATGCAATGAATACAATAGTAGTATCGGTATAAGGGAAGACTGCAGTAAAACTATGTAACATCAGTGAAACATGTAAAAACCAAGTACTGTAGTTTTACAACATACAAAAACAATGACAATACACAGCAACGTTTCGACCAAAAGGTCTTCGTTTTTAAGTGTTTCACCAATAATACAATATGAGAATAAACATCGACAGAACCGAAGTAATGATATTTGGTAGAGAGGAAAACACTACCATTATCTTCATCAACAATCGCCCGTTAAAATAAGTCAAAGACTTTACATCATAGTGAGCATATTTTTTTTCAGCAAACGGAAGAATAACTAACGAAATCCAACACAGATGCAATAAAGCAAAGAAACTCATAGGACAAATTGCGCCAATTTCAAAATGCAAACATGTCACTATGAACACACACACAAAAGAGAAATATTCAACACAATCTTTTTCTTCACATTATGTTATCAGTACCAAACATGGATGCTAACATGAACTAATTGAAGAAAACTAGTCACGACAGAGATGAAGTGTCTACGCAGAATGTTGGGGTAACAAAAATAGGCTGGTTTAGAAATAAAACATTAAGAAAAAAGTGGGTACAACATCAGTGCTGAACTTCATCAAGAAACAACAAATTAAATGGTTCTGCCACATAAGCAGATTACCAACAGACAGTGCGCCACAAAGAGCGATGTTACTCCGGTACAGTGGATTAAAATCAAAAGGCCTGCCACGCAAAAGCTGGGCCTCAAAGATAACGGAGGCGACGAGATACACTATTTATGAAGCGCAACATAAAAGCCCTTTCTAGAAATCTCTTCTTGCCCTGAAGCTGTGAGGCAAATCAGGACTAGAAAAAAGAAAGACAAGGCGCATAGAGATGCTCGCTCCAGATGTCTCCTTTTTAGACCTGTCGCTGAAAGGCAAGACGTGATTAGAGAATAGACAGACAGACAGACAGACAGGCAGGCAGAAAGGCAGAAAGGCAGATATAGACAGACAGACAGACAGGACCAGACAGACAGATAGACAGATGACAGATGACAGATGACAGATAGACAGATAGACAGATAGATAGATAGATAGATAGATAGATAGTAGATAGATAGATAGATAGATAGATAGATAGATAGATAGATAGATAGATAGAATAGATAGATAGATAGATAGATAGATAGATAGATAGATAGATAGATAGATAGATGATGGATAGATAGATAGATAGATAGATAGATAGATAGATAGATAGATAGATAGATAGATAGATAGATAGATAGATAGATAGATAGATAGATAGATAGATAGATAGATAGATAGATAGATAGATAGATAGATAGATAGATAGATAGATAGATAGATAGATAGATAGATAGATAGATAGATAGATAGATAGATAGATAGATAGATAGATAGATAGATAGATAGATAGATAGATAGATAGATAGATAGATAGATAGATAGATAGATAGATAGATAGATAAAGATAGATAGATAGATAGATAGATAGATAGATAGATAGATAGATAGATAGATAGATAGATAGATAGATAGATAGATAGATAGATAGATAGATAGATAGATAGATAGATAGATAGATAGATAGATAGATAGATAGATAATGATAGATAGATAGATAGATAGATAGATAGATAGATAGATAGATAGATAGATAGATAGATAGATAGATAGATAGATAGATAGATAGATAGATAGATAGATGATAGATAGATAGATAGATAGATAGATAGAGATAGATAGATAGATAGATAGATAGATAGATAGATAGATAGATAGATAGATAGATAGATAATAGATAGATAGATAGATAGATAGATAGATAGATAGATAGATAGATGAAAATAGATAGATAGATAGATAGATAGATAGATAGATAGATAGATAGATAGATAGATAGATAGATAGATAGAGATAGATAGATAGATAGATAGATGATAGATAGATAGATAGATAGATAGATAGATAGATAGATAGATAGATAGATAGATAGATAGATAGATAGATAGATAGATAGACAGATAGACAGATAGATAGATAGATAGATAGATAGATAGATAGATAGATAGATAGATAGATAGATAGATAGATAGATAGATAGATAGATAGATAGATAGATAGATAGATAGATAGATAGATAGATAGATAGATAGATAGATAGATAGATAGATAGATAGATAGATAGATAGATAGATAGATAGATAGATAGATAGATAGATAGATAGATAGATAGATAGATAGATAGATATATAGATAGATAGATAGATAGATAGATAGATAGATAGATAGATAGATAGATAGATAGATAGATAGATAGATAGATAGATAGATAGATAGATAGATAGATAGATAGATAGATAGATAGATAGATAGATAGATAGATTAGATTAGATAGGGTAGGTAGGTAAGTAGGTAGGTAGGTAGATAGATAGATAGATTAACGATATCATTATGCAAGCTAATTATCGTCTCATTAGTCGGAATAGAGAGAAAAATAACAAGAATGTTGTGAATAAATGAAGCTACTTGGAGAAAGTTAGGTTCCATCAAGTTATCGCTGCAAATAATCTGTGCCTCTACCTTGCTTTACAACAGAGTTGGATATCTACTCTGATATCAAGCTAAGCCCTGGCTCAGGGGAATACGGTGGGGCATTTGGATGTCTCTAAACATATGTTGCAAGTTGGGCATACTTGAAGGTTAAGCATCGGTGCTGCACGAGTTTGTTCACAGACAAGAGCGACGTAGCTTATCAGCAGTCAGTTGAATTTATGCACCAGTTGGAAGTGGTTCAAATCCTTGTAAAATATACGTTTTGTGAATCTCTACCAAGCTATGATTTACGTGATCTGATACCAAAACTCTAAGCGTACAGTTATGGCGAAAGGGGACTGAGCACCGATAGGATCGTGAGTGCAATGATGCTGATGTGGTTGAACTGGAATATTACTGTATATGATGTTTAACTCTAAAATGTAATATTACATGCTAATGTTTAACTTTAGAGTAGTAATATATATTGATATTTAAGTTTCAGATAACTTGTCATCTATTGCAGCGGTTCACAAACTTTGCATTACAGTGACCATCCCCCCACCCCATTAAAAAATACACTTTGCTGCCGGACACCCAAAAGTATCTATATATGAAAATAAACAGAGATTAATTAACTTTATGTTACAATAGTAAACAGTGTTCTCAGACTGCTGGAAACTTCAAATGATCTTTCGGTTTGTTCTGTCAGACATTTAGACTCCGGTCTGATTCGGATCCTGTGATTTCACATTGGAACAAGTTTACCCACTATTTTTATTCATATTAATAACATTTCTCCTTCTGTTTGAAATGTCAAATATCATAATCTTTCTACAAGGACCTGAGGACCCCTTCCGTAAGTACCTCGCGAACCCCAGTTTGAGAAACGTTGATCTATAGCATCAACAGTTGGAGAGCAGATAAGCTATGACAAGATAAATATAATGAAGACACGTATGTATATATATATCCACCTGTAATAGAACAATTATAAAAATAACAGAGCAGTTTAATTAGCTGGCCAGCAATTTTGATTGTACGGAAAATATTAATAAAGCAATTAGTCTGCAAATTGTCTTGACATGTCTTGAATGAAGATTTAAACCACTTGTCCTAGCTGTCACTAAGCAGTGTGCTTGGTGGTTTTTTTTTTAAATTTGCTTCTAAGAAAGAAAGAAAATCATATATGTGGTTTAAACCTGCAACCTCATAAGATATAGATGGAGACTGCAGTAAAACTATGTAGAATGGCGAAACACTTAATAACAAAGTACTGTAGTTTTACACAATACAAAAACAATGACAATACACAGCAACGTTTCGACCAAAAGGTCTTTATAAAGCAAACGAAACAAAAGGAGTGACGAATTTCACAGCATACTACAAAAATACTTTGAAAAAGATATAGCAACGGTCAAAAATGAATGAAAATATGTGACTAAAAACGAATAACGAAATAAATGCAGAAAAACTAGAAGTGTAAAAATAAGAGAAACAATAAAATATCAAGTAAATATATGACTTATATACATTGAACATATACACATATCAAATATGAAGCATGAGAAGAGAAAGTACTAAGAAGCATAGGAATGTAGAGTGTTAAGTCCATGAGGTTGCAAGGTACCAACCATATAACGAAATAAAACGATTCTCCAAAGCTCTGGATTCTAACCAATTCACAACATTCTCCTCACTAGCATTCAGTAATACTCAATAACTACTTACTATTGTATGTCTCTAGGTGTCTCTGTCTGTTTGTACCATCATTTCCTTGACTCATAAATAAAACTAACATACGTTAATGTCAAGGATATTGATAACATGAGAATAATACAGACGATGTCGGTAAGATAAGAATTAAAACGATTATCAGAACACGAAATGACGTGTAAAATGAAATGAGGAAGGCAGTGGGGCTCACCAGGAAAGATAGACTACGAAATGAGGACATCAGAAGCAGAGTGGGTATAACTGCATGCACCGAATACAATGAAAGATGGACAGACAATATTAAGACGACACTACATAAACACGGATATAACAGAACAAGGGTGACTCATCTTGCCTTGAAACTCAAATTAAAGCTCTCACCCCTACACTTAAAGGCAAGAGTGGACAACCAATTCCATCATCCACCTGGGAATGACAATGGACAAAGACAATAGCCCAGGATACTAATAAAAAAAAGAATAATACAGACAACCTTTACAAAATAAGAATTAGAACGGTTATCATGACATTAATAACAAGAGAATAACAAACGACTTTGACAAGATAAACTTTAATACGACTAACAAAAATGTAAAATTCTCAAAGTAACTATTTATGTAGCAGTTAAAAGACAACAAAAATAATACTACATTTAATTGTTTACCGTAATATTACTTCAATTATTGAAATGTTCAACCTTACCAGTGTACTACTTTAATTAACGAAATGTTCAACCTTACCAGTAAGTATTACTACAATTACTGAACTGTTTAACCTTACCAGTATTACTTCATTAGTAATCCATAGATGATAAATGAATATGAGAGAACAACTCGAAAGTTTGAAAATTAGGAATGGCTTCGAAATAAACAAATAATTGTTACATTCCAGAAGAAAGGAAAAGTGTTGAAAAACAACAACTGTTAACTTTTAGTAAAATGAAGCGTTCTCCCATAGAAAAACAACCTTTTCGGAATTCTTATGTCACAAGTTTCACAATACAACACTGAAATATTTTATGTCGTTCAAGACATACCCGCCCGCACTCTTTTAAATGTCTGAAGGATTCCACGCGCGAGTTTATTCCGCAGACAGACAAGCCAAACTGGCGGCCGGAGGAGCACAGTACAAAAAACATTCCAGGCTTTGGCAACGACAAGCGGACTACTCTTGTAGCTTAGTGCTGGTATCGTCTGGCACTAAAATGAAACAGTACTTTATAGCGCTGTTTAGTGTAAGAATTATATCACATCTTGTGCTAGATGACTGAAAGCTAACTACGTTCAAATGTTCATGCAGTGCTGGTACCTAGAGATGACGATTACTATCTTTAAAATATCTTTGCAAACGTTAGGGGGGGGCTCAGCGGCGTAGATGTTAGGTGATCGTCTCGCGTTCCAAAGGTACTCAGTTCGCTCCCTCGTGGAGCCATCGGTTTACTTTTCCAGAGATCTCTGATCTCAGTGTAGGTGAGATCTAGTTCCTAGTCATATCGGAGACGGACGATAAAACGTAGGTCCCTTGTTCAAGTTGAGAACATCAAAGAACACTTCGCTGTTCCTAATTGAAAAAGCAGTCTGGAAATCCGCAGCCTGGTGTAAGAAAAGTTTTTTAATAAAATAAACATTCCTACATAATGTTTTCACCATTTTATAAATCACATCGGGAACTCTCGTTGGTGCTACGGAGTTCGTGCATTGCCGCTGAGATCTTTCTTGTGTGTGAATAGATTGGAGCACATATGGTTACTCACCGAATTGCAATGAAGATAGTCCTAACAAATCAATCAATCTTTGGAAGCTTCTCTTCACCTGCTCTCCATGTATATTATATTTTGTCTTTCAGACATTGTTAGTCAATAACATCAGCATTTGGTCAAGGTATGAGCGGTGTGGTCGCATCAATGTTTAATAATTTGTGTCTTCGTATTTGTCCAACGCTCCATATCGACCACTTGTTAAACCAGTTTTTGTGACTTGTATGTGATTTGAGTCTAAGAGCGATTGTACGCTGTTGCCAGTTACGCGCCTACATGTAGGCTAGCACATCCGATTTATGTGACACTTTTTATTTACTACAGTAGCTTCCCTAGGCCCCTACCTCAGTCGCCTCTTACGACATGCCGTGAATGTTACAGTGTTACTATTCTTTGCTCCCCTTTCTAACCCCGAAACACACTTTCGACTCATGTGTATGACACATGTCATTAATATCACCAGTGTTCATATGTATTTCTTTCTTATCTTCAAACCTGTTTTGCGTCACAGCGGCAGGATAAGCTGTGTAAAATAATCATATGTAGTGGATTTCTTTGATCTGAAGTTAAAGACATCTAGGGTTCTTTTTGAGCATTATCTCTCAAAGTGCGTAGTGAGTAGAGGCTAAGCATATATTTACACCCGCTATAGCGTAGTGTGCGTCTATAGCTCAAGCGGTAGTAAGCTCGATCTCAACCCAGCTCACCTAGTTCAAACTCCGCGGCAGACAGTTTGGAAGCAAATTCGTATCCGGGTGATTTTTACTAAAGGTGAAAATAGACGTCACCGTTCAGAAAGCAATGACAAACTACTGAACGTATAAGTGGTGCCAAGAAATCCAACTACTCGTTTACTGTGGTTGATGACTACGTCCTGCAAAGGATGTGCTACGATTTTCATTCATTGCGTAGTAGATAATGTACTATCATCTTGTGGTGTTCAATCCTACAGTGAGAATGGAATTTATTTATGAACGTAACTGCTCACAGATCTCGACCCAGTCTTAATTTGTTATTAGAAAAGCAATATGGAGTAATAGGGGCCGACGTAATGCTGATCACATCAACTATCATGTACCAATTGTAAAAGAAAATACAGGCCCAACACAGTATACATCATGATCAGTGGCGGCTCGTGGTCATTTTTCTTGGTAGGACCAGACACAATTGCAGACTGTGTGATGTTTTACTGTTATATATCGACTTTCAAAGCTAATCATTATCACGTTGAAAGTAATAATTATGAACACATAATTTCTAAAATTAATAAGTGCACGTTACTCAAAATGTTTGGTGGGGCCGGACACCACTGGCCCTTACTGACGAGCCACCCTGGACATGATATGAAAACGGATTGCTTCACTACTTTACTCAACTGATATTTTATCTGTATAATATAAACATTTCTATCGCAGCTGATAATTATATACCTTATCATGTTGGTTAGAAGCATGGTAATTGATGTTGAATATATAGATATCGGTTTGTTTAGACGTTCAAAGTTACAAATTATCTATGTCGGTGTAGACCTATAAGGATAAAAATAAAGGAAAGTTAATGAAAGAGACAAGTAGCTCATATGAGATAACTAATAGCTATGAAAGTTATGGAGGGGATAAAAAGCCCGGGGTGGCTAAAGGCGCAATCGTTAACTCATGCGTGCTTGCTCAGCGACTTTATGAACTTCAATCAGCAGATCAATACTGGTAATGTAGAAGACAATAGACCCAAATAATATAAAACGCGGAAATCCAAGAGCTCTCATCTTTGTCCCTGGTCATATACTCTGGTGAAGTGCAATAACAGAGCAGATTCTCTGGTAGGCAGTGCTACGATTAAAGCAAAAGTCTTCTAGAAACAAAAGTTACATCATCAACGCTTTAAGAGAAAATACACGCTGAATATATCAACGAGGAAGAAAAAGAGTATTATCTATCTCGGCCATGCAATCTAGGCATACTGAGTTCTATCTCGGCCATGCAAGCTGGGCATACTGAGTTCTATCTCGGCCATGCAAGCTGGGCATACTGAGTTCTATCTCGGCCATGCAATCTAGGCATACTGAGTTCTATCTCGGCCATGCAATCTAGGCATACTGAGTTCTATCTCGGCCATGCAATCTAGGCATACTGAGTTCTATCTCGGCCATGCAAGCTGGGCATACTGAGTTCTATCTCGGCCATGCAATCTAGGCATACTGAGTTCTATCTCGGCCATGCAATCTAGACATACTGAGTTCTATCTCGGCCATGCAATCTAGGCATACTGAGTTCTATCTCGGCCATGCAATCTAGGCATACTGAGTTCTATCTCGGCCATGCAATCTAGGCATACTGAGTTCTATCTCGGCCATGCAATCTAGGCATACTGAGTTCTATCTCGGCCATGCAATCTAGGCATACTGAGTTCTATCTCGGCCATGCAAGCTGGGCATACTGAGTTCTATCTCGGCCATGCAATCTAGGCATACTGAGTTCTATCTCGGCCATGCAATCTAGGCATACTGAGTTCTATCTCGGCCATGCAAGCTGGGCATACTGAGTTCTATCTCGGCCATGCAATCTAGGCATACTGAGTTCTATCTCGGCCATGCAATCTAGGCATACTGAGTTATATCTCGGCCATGCAAGCTGGGCATACTGAGTTCTATCTCGGCCATGCAATCTAGGCATACTGAGTTCTATCTCGGCCATGCAAGCTGGGCATACTGAGTTCTATCTCGGCCATGCAAGCTGGGCATACTGAGTTCTATCTCGGCCATGCAATCTAGGCATACTGAGTTCTATCTCGGCCATGCAAGCTGGGCATACTGAGTTCTATCTCGGCCATGCAAGCTGGGCATACTGAGTTCTATCTCGGCAATGCAAGCTGGGCATACTGAGTTCTATCTCGGCCATGCAATCTAGGCATACTGAGTTCTATCTCGGCCATGCAATCTAGGCATACTGAGTTCTATCTCGGCCATGCAATCTAGGCATACTGAGTTCTATCTCGGCCATGCAATCTAGGCATACTGAGTTCTATCTCGGCCATGCAATCTAGGCATACTGAGTTCTATCTCGGCCATGCAATCTAGGCATACTGAGTTCTATCTCGGCCATGCAATCTAGGCATACTGAGTTCTATCTCGGCCATGCAATCTAGGCATACTGAGTTCTATCTCGGCCATGCAAGCTGGGCATACTGAGTTCTATCTCGGCCATGCAATCTAGGCATACTGAGTTCTATCTCGGCCATGCAATCTAGGCATACTGAGTTCTATCTCGGCCATGCAAGCTGGGCATACTGAGTTCTATCTCGGCCATGCAATCTAGGCATACTGAGTTCTATCTCGGCCATGCAATCTAGGCATACTGAGTTATATCTCGGCCATGCAAGCTGGGCATACTGAGTTCTATCTCGGCCATGCAATCTAGGCATACTGAGTTCTATCTCGGCCATGCAAGCTGGGCATACTGAGTTCTATCTCGGCCATGCAAGCTGGGCATACTGAGTTCTATCTCGGCCATGCAATCTAGGCATACTGAGTTCTATCTCGGCCATGCAAGCTGGGCATACTGAGTTCTATCTCGGCCATGCAAGCTGGGCATACTGAGTTCTATCTCGGCAATGCAAGCTGGGCATACTGAGTTCTATCTCGGCCATGCAATCTAGGCATACTGAGTTCTATCTCGGCCATGCAATCTAGGCATACTGAGTTCTATCTCGGCCATGCAATCTAGGCATACTGAGTTCTATCTCGGCCATGCAATCTAGGCATACTGAGTTCTATCTCGGCCATGCAATCTAGGCATACTGAGTTCTATCTCGGCCATGCAATCTAGGCATACTGAGTTCTATCTCGGCCATGCAATCTAGGCATACTGAGTTCTATCTCGGCCATGCAATCTAGGCATACTGAGTTCTATCTCGGCCATGCAATCTAGGCATACTGAGTTCTATCTCGGCCATGCAAGCTGGGCATACTGAGTTCTATCTCGGCCATGCAATCTAGGCATACTGAGTTCTATCTCGGCCATGCAATCTAGGCATACTGAGTTCTATCTCGGCCATGCAATCTAGGCATACTGAGTTCTATCTCGGCCATGCAATCTAGGCATACTGAGTTATATCTCGGCCATGCAATCTAGGCATACTGAGTTCTATCTCGGCCATGCAAGCTGGGCATACTGAGTTCTATCTCGGCCATGCAAGCTGGGCATACTGAGTTCTATCTCGGCCATGCAATCTAGGCATACTGAGTTCTATCTCGGCCATGCAATCTAGGCATACTGAGTTCTATCTCGGCCATGCAATCTAGGCATACTGAGTGATGCTGCAAGCTAGGCATACTGAGTTCTATCTCGGCCATGAAACCTGGGCATACTGAGTTCTATCTCGGCCATGCAAGCTGGGCATACTGAGTTCTATCTCGGCCATGCAAGCTGGGCATACTGAGTTCTATCTCGGCCATGCAAGCTGGGCATACTGAGTTCTATCTCGGCCATGCAAGCTGGGCATACTGAGTGATACTGCAAGCTGGGCATACTGAGTGATACTGCAAGCTGGGCATACTGAGTGATACTGCAAGCTGGGCATACTGAGTGATGCTGCAAGCTGGGCATACTGAGTGATACTGCAAGAAGGGAAAACAATGCTTGAGATTTCAGTAGAAACATCAAACAACGCGGAACGTGAGTTGTTAGTCTAAAGATACTGAATTATATGGTTACGGGGAGATCTGATCAGTTATGTACATGTCCGATGTACATGTCCGATGTACATGTCCGATGTACAATGAAAATGATCCTCAATGGAACAATTCACTAACAAACTGTACTAGCAGAAGTAAACTCTGTGACTTAACGGTAGTGAATACAATTCACTAACAAACTGTACTAGCAGAAGTAAACTCTGTGGCTTAACGGTAGTGAATACAATTCACTAACAAACTGTACTAGCAGAAGTAAACTCTGTGGCGATTGACGGTAGAGAATACGATCACAACCCAAGAGTTCCTGGTTCAAACTTCGCGGCAGTCAATTTGGAATCAAATTCGTTCCCGTGAAATTTTTACGAACGGTAAAAATAGGTTTCACTGTTTAGAAAGCAATGGCAAAGTACTTAGCGTATAAGTGGTGCTTAGAAAATCAACGACTCGTTTACTGTGGTAGATGGTGAAGGATATGCCATGATTTTTATTTTTGTTTTACTAGCAGAATTGGACGCCTTAACTATCGAATGAGAACAAGGGTGTAATGGTAAAATAAATAGTACCAAACCGATTTAGAAACTATATCACAAGGAAATAAAAGAAACGAGTTGTAAATACGTTCAGCTGCACATTGTGAGGGTAGTAATCATCATCAATGCATCAACAAAAAGATAACTCTACTACACTAATAGTTCTTTGGAATTTCTCTCTTTCATAAACAAGATGTTCCGCCTCTGCAGCCGTCATTTTCAAATCATGAGTTACATTCAGAATCCATTTTATTCGTGATCTTCCTCACATTTTCTATGTAGATTTTCTATGTAGATTTTCTATGTAGATTTCTTTCAACATTTCTCTATCATATTCGTGATCTTCCTCACATTTTCTATGTAGATTTGTTTCTCTATCTTTTCAAATTTGAACAATGTATTTTAAAATGTTACTTTAGACAGCTCGATATCACTTCAACTAGCAACCAAACACACATACAATGACTTGCCAGCTAGAAATGTCTGCTAAATATTACATAATTTGGTTTCTTTGCTCTAAAAACTGGAAAGACAACCACAGACTATGTCTGTGAAATCGTTTTCTGATTTATTTAACTGTGCAGAAAATTGGCACGAGATCACGAAAAAAAATAGTACAAGATTACCCTGCGTGGTGGAGTCTCGCTAATATCGCACAGAAATGTTGCATCATGGTACAGGTTTAATCATAATCTTAAACTAGTCATTACAGGTGTAACTAATACATGAATATTACAGGTGTAAATAATACAGGAACATTACAGGTGTAAATAATACAGGAACATTACAGGTGTAAATAATACAGGAACATTACAGGTGTAAATAATACATGAACATTACAGGTGTAAATAATACATGAACATTACAGGTGTAAATAATACATGAACATTACAGGTGTAAATAATACATGAACATTACAGGTGTAAATAATACATGAACATTACAGGTGTAAATAATACATGAACATTACAGATGTAAATAATACATGAACATTACAGGTGTAAATAATACATGAATATTACAGGTGTAAATAATACATGAACATTACAGGTGTAAATAATACATGAACATTACAGGTGTAAATAATACATGAACATTACAGGTGTAAATAATACATGAACATTACAGATGTAAATAATACATGAACATTACAGGTGTAAATAATACAGGAACATTACAGGTGTAAATAATACAGGAACATTACAGGTGTAACTAATACATGAACATTACAGGTGTAAATAATACATGAACATTACAGGTGTAAATAATACATGAACATTACAGGTGTAAATAATACATGAACATTACAGGTGTAAATAATACATGAACATTACAGGTGTAAATAATACATGAACATTACAGGTGTAAATAATACATGAACATTACAGGTGTAAATAATACATGAACATTACAGGTGTAAATAATACAGGAACATTACAGATGTAAATAATACATGAACATTACAGGTGTAAATAATACAGGAACATTACAGGTGTAAATAATACATGAACATTACAGGTGTAAATAATACATGAACATTACAGGTGTAAATAATACATGAACATTACAGGTGTCTTCTTATTTGTCTTCGAATGCTCCATATCGACCACTTGTTAACCACTCTGTGTGATTTCTATGCGAGCTGAGCCTAAGAGCGATTGTACGTTGTGCCAGTTATGCACCTACAAGTAGGCCAGCACTTTCGATTTCTGCGATGCTTTTTATTTACTATGGTAGCTTGCCCTGGTCCCTACCTCAGCCGCCTCTTACGACATGCATTGCAGGTCGCAGTGTTACTCTATTCTTCTCCGTCCCCCTTTCGAGCCCCGGAACACACGGGCGAAGTAAATCAAGAACTGGTTTACATACATTGTGCACAACACAGAAGTGCAATGATGATGGTAGTATCAATCAATCAATCAATCAATCAATCAATTGTTGATCTCTGACGAAAAGCTTAACTGATGTGTTTTCAGGAAAGTTTGAGAAAGGGGTTGGAGGGGTGATGAAGAAGAGTTGTGTCCACAAACTGTTCCTTACAATTTAGTGTTTATTTTACCAACGTTCGTGCCATCAGCAATAAAATTGTGTAAATAGTTGACTGCTCACAAACATGGAGAAGTTAATCGACCTCAACTTGTCAACAGTTGTCGGGGAAAATGTTTAGTAAATAGCAGCGCTGAATTGCTATTGTTGGCTGGTGAGGAAAGCTGAATGGTAATAAAACAAATCAGCTTAGTGTTTCAGACAAAAATAGAAAAATAGCTCTTCTTCTTCTTCTTCGATCGTCATTCGTCTTAGACCGTGATTCCGGATTCTCTCTGATATAGTCTGCTGTCGGTTCCAGAATGTCAGTTCCACCATATTGTATTTCTTTAAAAGTTGTTTAATGCGGTTCACATTCTTTGTATTTATTCAGTCTTCCATGAGTACTTCTATGCATGGACTACTTTAGATCAGACCTGCCTGCTGAGGCTGGGATATCCCAGTCACGTCACAAAAGTAGTCCTATTACTAATTCCTCTCGTACCATTATACGTTACATTGGGCCTGCAAGTAATTTATCCATACCACTCTATCCTGGGCAACTCGCTCAATCTCTTCCATGGAACTGAGACCGAATGACAGCATTGCGTTGATGATAAAGTTGTACTAAAAACAACATTGCATTGATGATAAAGTTGTACTAATAACAACATTGCGTTGATGATAAAGTTGTACTAAAAACAACATTGCATTGATTATAAAGTAATACTAATAACAACATTGCATTGAATAACAGAGTTGCACTTAAAAAACGTTGCACCAAAAACGTGATTGTACCAAAAATGAAAAAAAGGCAGTAATAAAAACAATTTTGAACTGTTAACAAGGTTGCAACAAAAACAAACATGGATGTAAAAATACAAGACTACAGTAAGCATGTCTGTTTAAAAACAAGAAACACAAAAACTACAGATTATTTTTTTTCATGTCGTCACCGAGTAGCAAAACAGTTCTGTAACCTGCGCCTTATAAACCAGTCCAACATTTCTCGTATCCAGACCTAGTCACGTGGTAATGATTTATCCAACATTCTATCAAAGATGTCATTTCATTAGTGCATGCGCAATCATTCAACTTTCGCGTATTTTGCGCGTGCGAATGGTTGATGATATTGTGTACACATGTTCCATGTTGTTAAATATTGAGATTAAGATGAGTAAGCTTTCTCAGCTGAAGATCTGGCGTTCAGGGGATGTAGGAGAGTGTGTTGATAACACTGTGTTTGTGTGTGTGTTTGAGGGAAGATTTTTCTTCTTCTTCTCTTACACCATTTACTTCTTTATAGAAGTGTGTGTGTGGAGGGGGCGTGATCGTGTGTGTGCTTGTTCTAATGTACTTTGTAAGCTATCATTCATTTTCTTACATCTGTTTTTGATGCTGTCCCTCCATCTTTTACGTGATCTTCCTTTTGCTCTGTACTAGTTATACTTTTTCAGTGTGGCTCTCTGTGGTAGATGATACCAAGGTATTCTTATCAGGTGAGCGTACCATTTACTCTGTTGTTCTTGTATGAATTGCATTATTGGTTTCACATCCAGGCTTCTTCTGATATCTTCTTTTTTAATTGTGTCTCTTATCATCACACCTGCAGCTCTTCTAAGACACCTTATCTCCGTTGTTATGATTTTCCGCTGATTATCTGCTGTTATTGGCCATGTCTGACACTGGTTGATGCAAGACTGAACTAATGAAATGTATGAATGATCTATATCTGAGTCAATGAGAGAGTGAAAGAGGAAGAATATAACAGAGGAAGATTAAGATAGAGAGAGAGAGGAAAGCAGGAGAAGTGAAGAATGGATGAAAAAGTGGGATTGAGAGGAAGAATATAAAAGGGGAATATTAAGAGAGAGAGAAAACATGAATGAGGATGATGGAATGTGGTCAAGATTGGGAATGTGGTCAAGATTGGGAATGTGGTCAAGATTGGAGATGTGGTCAAGATTGGGGATGTGGTCAAGATTGGGAATGTGGTCAAGTTTGGGAATGTGGTTAAGATTGGGAATGTGGTCAAGATTGGAGATGTGGTCAAGATTGGGGATGTGGTTAAGATTGGGGATGTGGTCAACATTGCTGATGTGTTCAAGATTGGGAATGTGGTCAAGATTGGGAATGTGGTCAAGATTGGGAATTTGGTCAAGATTGGGAATGTGGTGAAGATAGGGGATGTGATCAAGATTGGGGATTTGGTCATGATTGGGATGTGGTTAAGATGGGTCAAAATGATTAGGATGTGGTCAAATGATTAGGATGTGGTCAAAATGGGTGACGTGGTCAGGATGGGAGAATGTGGTCAAGACGGAGATGTTATCAAGATGTGGTCAAGATGAGAACAAGCTATAGACTTGGTAAATATTGGGGATGCCGTTAAGATGCGTGATATTGTTAACTTGACGTCAGGTACTTATAATGACAATCGTATCCTTGAACCCAACTTAAGCTGAGTCAGAATAAGAACCGTCTAAGTTCGTGGGAAAAACTCATTCATATATGGAATTAAAATTAGATCAACTCGTCTTGCTAGCAAGTACACTAGCTGCTGTGTAACCTATCTTCTGTATATAGAGAGAAAGACTGTTTAGAAAAACTAGTATCACAAATAGAGACGGAATGAGATAAGAGAAAGAAATGTAAATAAAACAAAGTAGGAAAGAAATCACATTCTTTAATTGATTACAATTTTTAAAAATGAAATGGAATTACACTTGAATTCTTCTTCTTCTTCTTTGAAATCTTCATATCGATCACTTGTTAACCAATCTTTGTGATTTCTATGTGATACGAGGTTAAGAGCGATTTTACGCTGTGTCAGTTATATGCACCTACAAGTAGGTCAGTACATACGAATTCTGCGACGATTTTTATTTACTAGGGTAGCTTATCTAGGCCCCTACCGAAGTCGCCTCTTTCGACATGCCTTGTAGGTCGCAGTGTTACTATTCTTTGCTCCCTTGCGAGCCCCAGGAACACACGGCGAAACTTTGAAGTAAAAATAGATCTAAACTAAGCTTTTAATTGATGTTTCAAAAACACTGGATAGAAAATATAGATCAAAATACACTTGAATGCTAAAAAATACATCAAGGCAGGTCGAAGAATCAATAAATCATCATTCAAACACATTAGCAGCATCGATTAGATAAACCATCAACAAATGAAAGTACAGCTATCGGTCACGGAGAGTGGAGTCATTATTTACACCGAAAAAATATTCTCAAAATTGATAGATATCGCACGTTCAATCTTTGAGTATTGCAAGAATATCGATTACGTTTACAAGGCAGAGATATGATCATTTTGATAAGCATATATATATAATAATTTCTCTCCTACCGTTATACGTTACATAAAGACTGCAAGCAATTGATTCATACCGCTCTATCCTGGGCAACTTGCTCAATCTCCTCCATGGAACTATTTTTTGCCTCTCTCATGAAAATGTTCGTTTCTGGGTCTCCTTAGGTAGTCCTCTCTTTCTTGAACCCTTTGCATCCTACTTCAATGCCTGCTTTGATACTCTCTGATCGTTTTTTCTCAAGGTGTGCCCAACATATCTCCATCTTCTCTTTCCTATAACAGTTGTTACTAGTAGTTGACCAGACATGTCTCTGATTTTATCACTTCTCCTGAATTCGTTCCATTTTATATTCATTATTTTTCGCAGATATCTATTTTCAAATGCATTCAACTTGCTTTCTATATCTTTAGTCATTTTCCAACTCTCGCTGGCATATGTTAGGATTGATACAACTCTCGCTGGCATATGTTAGGATTGATACAACATTTGAATTGAAGATTCGTAATTTAGTTTTAATACTATATATATATATTCCTCTTGCACTATAAACTTGATATACTTAACTGAACACTTCAAATTATCTTGTATTCTCCGAAATGAGTTGTTGAGGCCTACACGCTCTGATATAACCAATAAATGACTTGTACTTTGGTTGAAAGAGCGTGCCTCTGCTTATAAAGACTTTAATCCCCTAGATAACAAACAAACAATACTTTACATAGGGCATGTGAGTAGTTTCTCCATACCGCTTTGTCCTGGAACTCACTCTTTCTTCTTCTTCCTCTTCTTTGTGTTCGTTCTTTACAACCAATTTTAATCACTCTTTGTGATATGTTTGTTCTTTGCCAAGAACGTGTATACGTTGCACGTTGGTTTGGTAGGCCCTAAACGCATAGACTTCTACACGTTTAGGACATGTGTATCCGATTTCAGCCAAACCTCCTTTGTCGCCTCTCACGACATGCGTGACAGGTAACAGTGATTCTATTCTTTACACCCCAAATGTGTGCCCCGGCAACCACTCAGGTGGGCAACTCACTGAATCTTGACTATGCTTCTCTGAAATTGAGTTGGATATTTCTGGCTTCTCCCAGTGAAGTTCATTTCAGCGTTTCCCAAGGAAATCATTTCTTTCTTGAAAAATCCGATTTAATAAGTGTATAAAAGAAGTTATATAAAAAAACAATGTGCCGTAGTTTGACATCTACAACAACGAACTCAATCGACGTTTCAGCAAAAATACCTTACTCATGCAAAGGATCACCGTCATCAGTTACCCTGCCGACTGGCGTAGGCGATCATGGATCTCCACAAATCTCTGTCTCTAGTGTTTGTTATCATCTCAGATGTTGACACTTCCGTGGCCATGAAGTCAGGCTATCCAAAATTGTCTCTATCTGTCTTCCTCTGTCTCGTCTCCTCTGGATTTTACCAGTTGTTACAATGTGTTCTAAACCTCCCCCCCTCATCACATGCCTGAAAAATGATGACTGCCTCTTTCTTATATTGTTGATAAGCTTTCTCTGTGTCTTGATCTCATTCAACACCTCAACATTAGTCATTTTAGCAGTCCATGGATTCTCATCATTCTTCTGTAAAATCACATTTCTGTGGCCTTCAGAGATTTTTCGATCTGTTTGTTTATTGTCCATGACTCGCATCTATATGTCAGTATTGGTTCTATGTAGCACTGTATAACTCTCATTCTGATCTAAATTGACAATGACTTGTTGCATATAGTGCTTCTCATTTTAAGAATGCGGCTTTGGTCTGCCCTATTCTGCTCTTTGTTTCTGATCGGCATCTGCCATCTGATGTTACCAGGACCCCGAGGTATTTAAATTGCTGCACTTGTCTTAGCTCAGTCCCATTTACTGTGATGGTGCATTTTTGTCTGAGTCTGTTATTTTGATATGATCATAACTTCTGTCTTCTTAATATTCAAACTCAGTCCTTTGTTGTTACTTTCTATCATAAGATTGCACAGTCTGCAAAGGATACTTGTTACTTTCTATCATAACATTGCACAGTCTGCAAAGGATACTTGTTACTTTCTATCATAACATTGCACAGTCTGCAAAGGATACTTGTTACTTTCTATCATAACATTTGCACAGTCTGCAAAGGATACTTGTTACTTTCTATCATAACATTTGCACAGTCTGGAAAGGATACTTGTTACTTTCTATCATAACATTTGCACAGTCTGCAAAGGATACTTGTTACTTTCTATCATAACATTTGCACAGTCTGCAAATGATACTTGTTACTTTCTATCATAACATTTGCACAGTCTGCAAATGATACTACTTCTTCTTCTTCTTCTTCTTTTTCTTCTACGAACTCTCCATATCGAACACTTATTAACCACTCTTTGTGACTTGTATCGGATCTGAGCCTAAGAGCTATGTAGTTGTAGAACTCTCCATATCGAACACTTATTAACCACTCTTTGTGACTTGTATCGGATCTGAGCCTAAGAGCTATGTAGTTGTAGAACTCTCCATATCGAACACTTATTAACCACTCTTTGTGACTTGTATCGGATCCGAGCCTAAGAGCTATGTAGTTGTAGAACTCTCCATATCGAACACTTATTAACCACTCTTTGTGACTTGTATCGGATCTGAGCCTAAGAGCTATGTAGTTGTAGAACTCTCCATATCGAACACTTATTAACCACTCTTTGTGACTTGTATCGGATCTGAGCCTAAGAGCTATGTAGTTGTAGAACTCTCCATATCGAACACTTATTAACCACTCTTTGTGACTTGTATCGGATCCGAGCCTAAGAGCTATGTAGTTGTAGAACTCTCCATATCGAACACTTATTAACCACTCTTTGTGACTTGTATCGGATCCGAGCCTAAGAGCTATTGTACATTGTGCAAGTTATGCGCCTATAAGTAGGCCAGCACATCCTATTTCTGCGACGCTTGTTGTTTATTACTGTAACTTTCCTAGGAACCCGCCTCAGTCGACTCTTTCGACATGCCTTGTAGGTTGCAGTGTTACTATTCGTTGCTCCCTTGAGAGCATCGGCAATACAAGGGCGAATACTCTCATTTGATATTATACCATTTCTTGGGAACAAGAACGAACCATATAGTGAAACCCTGTGTAATAATATCAATCCTTCGTCGTTTGACCCCATTAGACCGCACGGTATGAAAACATATTATTTTTTTAACTTTATCTTACTATTCTGTCCGTTTATTCCCCAGTGCAAGTTTTATATTTCTGAAAGTTAAAATTAATTGAACCGAAAGCCATCATTAGCTGGAGCGACATTTTCATGGGAAACGGCCGGATCCCAAAGTTCAATTGTGAGATGATGAACATAAGCTGAAGCCATTAGCAAGATCATTAGAAAATACTTATTGATTTCTCTTTTACCTTTATTTCTTTTTTTATAATTCAACGGTTCTCAAACATTTTTTTATCATAGGATCACTACACTTTTATTAGAATGGACCTATTATAAAATGTGTACACTTTTTAACTGCAAACTTATCATTACAAGAAAAGTCATCTTCTTCTTCTTCTTTGCGTTCGTTCTTTACAAGCAATTTTAATCACTCTTTGTGATATGTTTGATCTTTGCCAAGAACGTGTATACGTTGCACATTGGTTTGGTAGGCCCCTAAACACAAAGACCTCTACACGTTTAGGACATGTGAATCCGATTTCAGCCAAACCTCCTTAGTCGCCTCTTACGACATGCGTGACAGGTAACAGTGGTTCTATTCTTTACACCCCAAATTTGGGCCCCGGTAACCAGTCGGGCGGAAAAGTTATATAATTTTGTATGCAGCTGAAAATATTAACAATAAAGTAACAAACGGATATGTTAAAAATTGAGATATTAACAATTAAGTAACACATGGATATGTTAAAAAATTTAGATATTAACAATAAATTAACAAATGGATATGTTAACAATTGAGATATTAACAATTAAGTAACACATGGATATGTTAACAATTGAGATATTAACAATAAATTAACAAATGATATCATCACGATGAAGATTTATTGATTTATTGATCGATTTAACCATCATCATTGCACAACGATGAGTAACCATATGTGTTGCGATCTTTCTTGCACAGGAAGATCTTTAGTGTATATCACCGATACCAAACACAGCTTACTTGTAAAGGGCAGTAAGTCGTAGATACTAATATATTGTCCGAATGACCAGGTCCTACCCGTCTAGGTTTCTGGTGATGAATGCCCTTGGCAAGAAGTTTGGGATTAAACATGTGTAGAGTTCCAAGTTCACTAACTGACAAACTTGTATTGGTCAGTACGGTCATTTGTTAGGCTACACCACTTCTGCTTGTCATTGCTTGGCCTGGTTAGTTCAAGTCGAGATAAATTATGATTGCCATCGTCATCATGTGTCTTGCCGGTTGGTGTAAGAGATCACTGATCTCATAATAGTATGTTCTGTCTGCTGTTTATCTCCATCATCGTATGTGCTATACGTTGCTTATCTCCATCATCGTATGTGCTATACGCTGTTTATCTCCATCATCGTATGTGCTATACATTGTTTATCTCCATCATCGTATGTGCTATACGCTGTTTATCTCCATCATCGTATGCACTGTTTATCTCCCTAATCGTATGTGCGTTGCGCTGTTTATCTCCAAAATAATATATGCTAAGCGCTGTTTATCTCCAAAGTCATTTGTGCTGTGCGCTGTTTATCATAATAACAGCACGTGCTATGCGCTGTTTATTTCCATAATAGTATGTGCTATGCGCTGTTCCATAATCGTATTCGCGTAATCGCATAACTCCATAATCGTATGTTCTGTGTGGTGTTTAATCAGTTTACATTTTGATATATTTCCATGCCATGAACGAAGTTTGACTGCATATAATTCCTTCTCATTAGCTTATCTTCTATTTCGTGTTTTTTTTTTAAAATAATTTTTCTGATTTCAGAAGTAGGTTCTGATCCTGCTTATTCTCATGAAGTGTTCCAAGTGCGATACATATCTTTATTACAATAATAAATTTGTCTTTATGTTGACTATTCTAAGCAGATAAACGATAATTGTGTTATACATTTGAAAATTGATAACTAAATGCTACAAAGTCGAAGCTCAGGCAAAAGTCAATAAAATATGAAAATAATTTTTACATACATTTTCAACATGTTCAAAATTACATTGGGAACATTTGTCGGTTCTAAGATTTTGTGCACTGCTGATGAGATCTTTCTGTGTAAGAAAGAGATTAGAGCACATATGGTTATTCAATGAAATGCATAGATGTTGGTACTTTATGTTGTAGTATAGAACTCTATTTCTTGCAGCATTTAACACATTTATTTTCCATGCTACTCTTCAATAGTTAAGTGATGTCACAAACAGCGAAGTTAATAACACGTTGCACTAGTGACCAAGGGCCGTGGAAGTTCCGAGGTCAGCTTGAGAAAATAAATCTCGGTGTGTATACTGTACGCGGTTAAGCTACAGGAAACCCTGATCCCTTACTTGGGGATATAAATTACAAATATCCCTGAAGTTGGAGAAATGCTTGCCTGAATGATGAGGGACACTGGCTATAATGAAAGCAAGCTTTCACGCAAAAAGCAGTCATATACAGCATATTAGATGTCGTGACTACGTCTAAATTAATAACAGGCAGATAAAAAAATATATATCATTATTGATCCTGTTTTGTTCTGAAGAACCCTCTTTCTTAATGAATAAGGATACGCCCTTTAATGCCATCGTGGGCACATGATCCCAACATACATTCACCATTAGTTGTTCTCCTGTGACAATCTATTCAGATATTCTCCTGCCTTCTCAATCATCTCCTCATTCATCCAAGCTCTCCTCTCCGTTTCTGTTAATTTTCCTCTGTTTTTCTTTCCTTGTGGGTTCCAGAATCACGTTTATCTTGCTAAACTATTTGCTGCTTCTTTCTGTTTGTTAATTTATTGTTGATGATTATTTTCAATATAAAAAAAACTATGTAGCATTGAATAACTTTTGTTTTGGAGATCTTTATTTGTTTCGGTTACTTTATTGTCCATGATGTGTTTCCACATGTCAGTACGTGTTCTATATAGTAGTAAATGATGATTAGAGTCAGTGGCGGCTCGTGATCGTTTTTGTTGGTGGGGTCAGACACAAATTTTCGGGTAAATCATTGGTTTGGGTTAGGTTATATTTTAATTTATTAAATAATAAATACATGTTACACATTATTTTTGTAGGGCCGGCCTTTCAGGCCTTTAATGACGAGCCGCCACTGATCAGAGTATTGAAGATAAACACAGACAAAATAAAACACATTTGTTGACTGGGTTGGTACATAAAAGATCGCTGCTTGCACGTTTTAACTTGGCAATACCAGAGTACAACTTGCTACCGGAAGTCTATTGTTCTGGCACGAACTACAACCAACGGAAGTGACGTCCGGACACGATGGTACAACATTCAGGGAAAAGTGAGAATAGTCCGACAGACGTTGTAACAGATGTGGTAGATAGAGAACAAGGAGGAGAATAGTGGCTGCTGTTTGTTTTCTATAGGACTGTCTAGTGTCTTGTACGTGCTAGATTGATAGTACATGATAAGTAGGTGAATTCAGGGCCGTAAGGTATATTTTGTCAGTATGATGCAAGTCTTCGAAATGCCGCCATTTAAATGTTTTTCTTTGAAATAACCTTCAATTTTGATGTTGATTTCGCTGCTTATGCCGCCCCCTTTATGGTACCGCCTGATGCGGCTGCCTATCTGTATCATAGCACGGCACGGCCCTGAGTGAATTCGTGTGTACTTTTGTATACTGTGTGTGTGTGTGTGTCTTGGTTGTGATAGTATATGAAAAGTAGGTGAATCCGCGAGTACTGTTGCCCAGAGTGTGTGTGTGTGTGTGTGTGTGTGTGTGTCTTGGTTGCAGGAGTACGAGAATGAAGTCATGAAATATTATTTAAAATGTGCTTGATAGCAACACAGAGTGTGTAAGAACAAAGACATTGGGATAGAATGTGAACGAGGAAACAAACAAGAAATAGTTATTCATTAGAAAATCTTAGAAAAAAACTTAGAAAGAAAATCAGTTAGAATTTACAATGTAAAAGTTAGGCTACCACTAATACTAAATCTTATTGTGCCTAGTCAAACACAGGGATACAACTATCACTTTTCGTCATGTTCTATTCTGGTCTGTTTTATTCAGCTCTGCTCATATGAACTCCAACTTTCTTTTCTACTGGTCTGCGTCTGTTACACTTTTGCCTCCCATTCTTTCCTTTCCAAGCATGTTCTAGTCAAGTACATGTAGGGATTATAATACGGTTATTTTATGAAGGTGTATTTCTCTCTCTCTTTCTCTCTCTCTTTCTTTCTCTCCCTCTATTCTGTGGCGCTTCTGGCGTTAGAAGCAGCAACGCATGCATACTATTTTTCTCTATTCTTGACCTCCTCTGTATTGTGTTCCAGCTATGATTAATTTGATCTTGTTCTACTGTCTCATGCAGGTTGTATTGTGTTCCAGCTATGATTAATTTGATCTTGTTCTACTGTCTCATGCAGGTTGTATTGGGCCTTCCCCGTTTTCGTTGACCCTCTGGTGTCTATCTAAGTGTAGTTTTCGTGACAGAGTTGACGATATATTTTATTTACCGTAATCTTCTCTCCTTCAGCTGTACAGGCTTTAATTTTCTTCCTATTTTCTTTCACACAATCGTTTCTTTATATGTAGTTTCTGGTCATCTGCTAGGAAATATATATATAGGAAGAGAGAGAGAGAGTGAGAGAGAAAGTGAGGGAGAGAGAGAGGAGGAGAGAGAGTGAGAGAGAGAGAATGAGGAGAGAGAGTGAGAGAGAGAGAGGGAGAGAGAGAGTGAGAGAGAAAGTAAGTGAGGGAGAGAGAGAGAGTGAGAGAGAAAGTAAGTGAGGGAGAGAGAGAGAGAGAGAGAGTGAGAGAGAGAGAGTGAGAGAGAGTGTGAGAGAGAGAGAGAGAGGGAGAGAGAGAGGGAGAGAGAGAGTGAGAGAGAGAAAGAGAGAGTAGCCCTTATCATTTCAAAGTAAGCTATGCATTCCTGTTTTTGGTTACTGTTCGTGTGTACATAATAATAATAATAATTCCTCTCGCACCGTTACACGTTACATAGGGCCTACAAACAATTTTCCCATACCGCTCTATCCTGGGCAACTCGCTCAGTCTCATCCATGAAACTGAGACCGATATTTCTTGCATCGCTCAGCTTTGTATATATATATACAGAGAGAGAGAGAGAGAGAGAGAGAGAGAGAGAAAGAGTGAAAGGGATAAAGTAGGGGAGAGATAAATAGAGATAGAGAGAGAGTTAGACACACACACTAACCCGCCTGCCCAGCGTGTTTGTAGCGAGTTGGACAACGGGTGATAAGCCCTCTGTGAGTGCTGGTTCAATTCCGCGGGATGGCAGAAAAGCCACAGGTTCTCCAGAATTACGGTGTTTGTGGCACCGAACCGAAGAGCTGAAAGCTCAAGTGCTTCTGGATCGGAAAAAACGGACACACACACACACGCTTCACACATACATAATGTTGTTATAGTTTACACATACCAGAATTATTACTATGTATCTTTATTTGTCTATATTCTTTCTCCTGGTCTATAGAGTTGCTGTCAATCATCTCAACAGGTGTTAAATGAAGACCACGTGACACTGTCTGACATCGTTGAACTGTCATGACTTTGTCCCAGAACTGTCATAACTCTGTCACAACAGCTGGAGAAAGTTCATTTATCTGGGAAGACATGTCTGCCAATTTTCTAACTTTAAAACGCAAATAGAATTCTAATTTCTTTCATTAAATTAATACATGTAGAAGAATATTAATGCAAAAAACAGGACATATGAAATGCTTATCTAAGACAAGCTAATGGATTGATACATGACAGAAGAAAACGTAGCTTGTTCTGCTGCAGATCATCAACGCTAGTTTCTTTGCTTATATTGTGTTATATCTTCTCTACTAAATCCTCGGTAGTATAGTGGTAAGTATTCCAGCCTGTCACTAGAGAGACCGGGTTCGTTTCCCCGCCGGGTTGATATTTTTTGGATGTCTCGTGGTTAAGTGGTGAAGCATTTGTCTTGCGTTTTGAAGATCCTGTAGTCGAATATGGACCACTTCGTTCTGTTGGCTGGTGCATTTTTAGGGACCCCTAGAATTATTGCCGGAGCTACGGAAATCGTGCTTTGTGCACTACTCTCCGTACGGGGCGTGCCACTTCTGCGAAAAGGTGCCGCCGAGTCGTACGTGGTCTCCTTCTTCTTCTTCTTTGCGCTTGTTCTTTACGACCCGTTTTAATCACTCTTTTGATATGTTTGATCTTTGCCAAGAACGTGTATACGTTGCACATTGGTTTGGTAGGCCCCTAAACGCATAGACTTCTACATGTTTAGGCCATGTGCTTCCGATTTCAGCTAAACCTCCTTAGTCTCCTCCTACAACATGCGTAACAGTGGTTCTATTCTTTACACCCTAAATTTGGGCCCCTTTAACCACTCGGGCGACCGTATGAGGTAAAACACAATGTACTCAATATTTTGACTTAACTTTATTCATCCAACTCCACGATATCCGATGCTGTTGATGCTAATCTGTGCTTTCTATCATTCATCTTCAACTCCACGATATCCGATGCTGTTGATGTTAATCTCTACTCTCTATCATTCATCTTCAACTCCACGATATCCGATGCTGTTGATGCTAATCTGTACTCTCTATCTTTCTTTCTTTCTCGAATCCTGTATGCCTCACAGCGTCAGGTCACGAAGAGATTTCTAAAACGGGCCCTAGTATGCGCTTCGTAGATAGTCTCTTTCGTCGCCTCTGTTATCCCTGAGGTCCATCGTTTGCCTGGCCGGCCTTTTGCCCTATACTCTCTATCATTATCGCTAATATCTGCATGTTCATGATCTATGTAAGCATATCGTATTTACTCGTAACGCACACACTCATACTCAACCTACAGTTCTAGACTCTTCGAAGCAAATACTGAGTCAGACGGAACAATGCTTCCATTAAACAAAGTTATTGGTTATTGGTTACTAAACTCACGTCATCGCACATCGGTCGATGAAAAATGCGGGCCTAACATCGTAGTACCCTATATATGTATCCCACGTGGTATAAAGAGGGTCCCTTTATTTAATTTACAGAATCATCGATAAAAATTAGCGAGAAGAGAGAAAAGGAAATATAATAATGAACAGCACTTAGTGACATGAGTCAGCTATGTAGGTCTTGCTTTGACCAACCAGTTCTGATATCATCATCATCATGATTGGCCTCTTTGTCTCAGGAGACAATAAGTTTTACGTCACGCTGTTTGTTCTGTAGTGAATCATGTCTATTGTGACTGTAATTGCCTATACTAGAATGGCGATCTTTGATGCAGTTGCTGCAGGTGAAACTGAAGACTGGAGCTGATACATAGGATGGTTCCTCTGCCATCTCTTTTTGTGCCTATTTAATGTGTGATGGTGTTTTTCTTTTTTTTTTCGTTTTGAGCCACACCTCACTGCCGCTCGCCATGCTTGTCTGTCTTTGATCAACCGCTCCCAAATATCTGATATCATGCTACAGTAGACACTAATGTTCTAGTTTCAAGTGATGGTTTTTACTGTTTGTAAGATCTCACATCTATAAATCTTTACAAATGTGTACAATGATCAATCAATCAAGTGTCATGCCTGCTGGTGTAGGCGATCATGTCTCTCCACAACTCTCTCTCGCTCCTTTGTGCAGGTAATCAGTTATGACGTCGATCTTTTGCCGAACCAAGATGTCAGACCATCTTCTCTCTTTCTCTGTCGTCCACGATTAACTGTTGTCACAAAATGTTCTAAACCTTCTCTTCGCATTATATGCTAGAGGAACCTTGATTGTTTGATTCTTATTCTTTTGATAAGGTTTCTCTGTGTGCAGGCCTGATTTAAAACTTCATTACGTACTATAAATACACTTTGACCCAAATTGTGATGAGGTGGTCCTATGTGCCGTAGAAGATCTAACGGCCGCGCAACATACTCACGTTCTTGGCGAAAACTAAAAAACTACACATATCACAAAGAGTGGTTAACCTGGTTGATGAGAACGAACGAAAACAAATAAATAAACAAACAACGAATATGTGTGTATAAAACCTGTTGTGTTCATCTTTCAATCATCCTGATGCTCGCTCTATCAATCTTATTGACATTTTTAAAGCTAGAATTGCAGCTTGTTCCTATAGACACGACTCACAAAGGAGATCGACCGTATTGACTGCACATGTCCGTGGCTATTAATACGACAAACGTGGTTAAAGAATAGGGAATGTGAAATTCTCCAAGTACGTGGTGGCTGTCTAGATGTCTATCTGTGGGTTTCTAAATTTAAATCTTAGACAAGACAGATAAATACATGTCTATCGGTATTCATTCTGACATAATGCTGAGTATTACAGTCCACTTTCAGAATGAATGCAACCACAAATGAGAGAAGAGCAGACGTGATATGCGTGTAATATGTGTGAGTTTGTATGGAGGATTTCCAAGACATTCTCAAGCTTAAACTTCTGTCTGTACAGCAACTTAGTACTTACATTTGTCCTCATTGTCATCCATTTATTCATTGTCATCCATTTATTCAATGTCATCCATTTAGTCTGAGTCGACTTTACAGATATCACTAACAATTAAGTAGGAGAGATAGTACAAGCTCGACAGATTTTTGATTCATTATGTTGAGTGTTTTTTTCCCTCTGTTTAGCAACAAATAACTATTCAACGTTACTGCAACGTTATCCTTGTGTGTGCGCTCGTGTGTGTGTGTGTTTGTGTGTATAATGTACTAGTCAAATGACACGTTTAAACAATATTGAAGATGTGTGTGTGTGTCGTGTGTGTGTGTGTGTGTACATGTAGCTATTGTATGCAGCGCTTGTAGAATACGAGCTCAGTAGCCCCGGCGAGGATCACCAATGTAATTTTGAAGATGGCAAAGATTTTGTAGGAATTCTATTTAAATTTATTTTTATTTTTTTGTCAGCGGCTTTGCTACCTACTCTTAACGATTTTCAACTGCCAAGGTTTCTTTTACGTGGTCAATCTGAACATAATAATAATAATTTATCTCGTACCGTTATATGTTACATAGGGCCTGCAAGTAATTTCTCCATACCGCTCTATCCTGGGCAACTCGCTCAATCTCCTCCATGGAACTGAGACCGATATTTCCTGCCTCTCTCAGCAAAGTTCGTTTCAGGGTCTCTTTAGGTCGACCTCTCTTTCTTGAACCCTTTGCATCCCACTTCAATGTCTGTTTTGATATTCGTTGATCATTTCTCCTCAAGGTGTGCCCAACATATCTCCATCTTCTCTTTCTTATAACAGTTGTCACTAGTGGTTGACCAGACATGTCTCTGATTTCATCACTTCTTCTGAATTCGTTCCATTTTATATTCATTATTTTTCGCAGACATCTATTTTCAAATGCATTCAACTTGCTTTCTATATCTTTAGTCATTTTCCAACTCTCGCTGGCATATGTTAGGATTGATACAACATTTGAATTGAAAATTCGTAATTTAGTTTTAATACTATATAACTTGCAGTTCCATATTTTATTTAGACTTTTAAAAGCTGATGTTGCTTTGCCAATTCGTATCATAATTTCTTTTTAACATTTCCTGTGCAATCAAAATTGCTACCTAAATAGGTGAACTGTTCTGTTATTTTTATCATTTTAGATTCCAGTGTGATATCTGCATTACTTGCCATAGGTGTCTTCATTATATTTGTTTTTCATAGCTTATCTGCAGTCCAACTTTTGATGCTATAGATGAGAAGTTGTCTGTTTTTCTTTGCATATCTTGGTTGTTTCTACTTAACAAGGCAATATCATCTGCACAATCCAAATCTTCTAGTTGACTATTTTCTACCCAATCGATGCCAGTTTCGCCCCTGCAACATTTTCGCATCACCCAGTCAATGGCCACTCCAAACAATAGCGGATATAGAATACAGCCTTGCTTTACTCCGGTTTCAATCTTAAACCAGTCGCTGTGTCCACCATCAGTGCGAACTGCACACTGTGAACCTGAACATGGGGTCTACATTTTATCGTCCGTCTCCTACAGGATTAGGAACTCGTTTTAACTTACATTGACACTAGAGATATAAGAAACATCTCTCTTCTCGCAGGGAAGGAACTGAGAACCTTTGAAGAGGTACGAAAACACCTGTACATCCACGCCGCAGTGACCCACAAAGTGAGTCCGTATTTTTCTGTGATCAACGGTATACAATATTAGCGATGTACTCAACATCAAGTTGACTATTACACAAAAATTAAGAACGAAAATCCAGTCCTTCGAAACTAAATGCTACAGAAAGATCCTACGAATACCATGCACAGAAAAAGAAAGAACACTGATGTCCTGAAAGAACTAAATGTTAAAGATAATTGGCTGATAAACAACATACTATACAGAAAAATTACATACTTTGGTCACATCAAGCGTCACGATGGCTTGGAAAGAGCAATACTAGAGGGCAGGGTCCCAGGACGCAGAGACAGACCAAGAAGAAGATGGCTACAAGATATTAAAGAAACCATGAACATGACCATCAACGAAGTGGGTGAACTAGCAAGAGACAGAGTGAATTTCAGATGTGCTGCAAAGAGAGCAACGTCCTATAAAGGATACGCACGCCCGTCTGCCCAGCGTGTTCGTAGCGCATTGGACTACGGATGACTATCCATCTGTGTGTGCGGGTTCAATTCCGCGGGGTGGCAGAAAAAGCCACAGATTCACCTGATTTACGGTACATCAAGTAGGTCAACATTTACTTCTCAGTATTTCTCTGATAACAACGTAAACCTGGGTCGACCTGAGACTCTGTTACGGGAAAAAAAAAATTCCTTTCGCATAAAAAGATTACAAAAATAGAATTCCTACAATATATTGTGACCATCGTCTAAATTACATCAGGGGTACTCGCCGTCGCTACAACGTTCGTGCACTGCTACTGAGATCTTCCTGTGTAAGAAAGAGATCGGAACACACATGGTTACTCAGCGAAATGTAATAATGATGGTCATATCAATTAATCAATCAAGTCCCTTGTTCTCACTGGAGAATTGACCCCGTGATCACTAGCCTACGCAACAAGTTCACTAACCACCTAACTATCACAGCTTTCTGTAAACGTCTTTCTCTTTCTTTTTCTTGTCTTTTTCACCAAATCCAGTTTTGCATAACAACGTCAGGATAAGAAGAGATTTCTAGAACGGGTCCTTGTGTGCGCTTCAGAAATAGTGTCTTTCATCGCTTCTGTTATCTCTGAGGTCCACTTTTTGCGTGTCCGGCCTTTTGCTTTGTATCCATTGTATTGGAGCAACGTTGCTCTTTGTGGCGCACTGTCTGTTGGTAATCTACTTTTGTGGTCGAACCATTTAATTTGTTGTTTCTTGATGAAGTTCATTACTGATGTTGTACACACTTTTAACGTAATATGTTAAAGAAAAAACGTATATATATATATAGTGAACAGTTTTGAATATCTTGGTTCACTGCTAACAACAGATGGAAATGTGAACAGTTTTGAATATCTTGGTTCACTGCTAACAACAGATGGAAATGTGAACAGTTTTGAATATCTTGGTTCACTGCTAACAACAGATGGAAATGTGAACAGTTTTGAATATCTTGGTTCACTGCTAACAACAGATGGAAATGTGAACAGTTTTGAATATCTTGGTTCACTGCTAACAACAGATGGAAATGGGATGAAGGAAATTAAAAGAAGAACAAACATGGCTTTACAAAAATTAAACAACTCAAAACAGTATGGAACGGAACTAATAAGAAAACAAAGAACAGAATACTAAGAGCATGCATATTCCCAGTGGCAATGTATGGGTGTGAAGCATGGACATTTAATAAAACAGTCTAAAAACATATAAGTGCTTTTGAATATAAGTGTTACAGAAGAGTCCTACGCATATACTGGACAGAGAAGAGAACAAATAGATCTATCCAGAAAGAACTCAAAATCAAAGAAAACTGGCTGATACTACAAATAAGAAAGAGAAAATTGAGATATTTTGGACATATAAAAAGACATGAAGGGCTGAGAAGACCATCATGGAAGGAGGCATACCGGCAAAGAGAAGAAGAGGAAGACCACAAAGAATATGGTATCAGGATGTAACTGATGGTTTGCACATGGTTGCATAGGCAGGACATCTGGCATATGAGAGAGAAATTCCGGAGGACTGTTGGGGTGGCAAAGTTCTGCTCAGGACAAGGTATTTGATGCTGATAATGATGATATATTTTTTTTTTTTTTTTTTTATTTTTATAATGATAATAATAATTACGAACTTTCTACAAAACGACAGACAAGAAACTACAATTGCTTGGTTATCTCGTAGACAACCAATATGGTTGCTAGCATAATCTTGATTTAGTTGCAATTTCTGGGACATGACAGAGATTGACATAAAGGGCACTCAATTGACAGAATTAATAACATTCTGATGAAATATTGAAGCCGTTTGTAGACATAAACATTTAATAAATTTGAAAGCAGAATGCAAGTTGCCAATATAGCTTCTCTGTACACTTATTAGCAGCCAGTTCCAGTATTAGCAGTTCCATTTTTGTCATGAGAATTACGAAATTGTATTCTCTATATTATAAACATTTTCTTTACAACTTCTCTCTGTGTCTATTTTATCATTTCGTTATCTCCTTCTCTCTCCATGTTTATTTCATCATTTCGTTATCTCCATCTCTCTCCATGTTTATTTTATCATTTCGTTATCTCCTTCTCTCTCCATGTTTATTTCATCATTTCGTTATCTCCATCTCTCTCCATGTTTATTTCATCATTTCGTTATCTCCATCTCTCTCCATGTTTATTTCATCATTTCGTTATCTCCTTCTCTCTCCATGTTTATTTTATCATTTCGTTATCTCCTTCTCTCTCCATGTTTATTTCATCATTTCGTTATCTCCATCTCTCTCCATGTTTATTTCATCATTTCGTTATCTCCATCTCTCTCCATGTTTATTTCATCATTTCGTTATCTCCATCTCTCTCCATGTTTATTTCATCATTTCGTTATCTCCATCTCTCTCCATGTTTATTTCATCATTTCGTTATCTCCTTCTCTCTCCATGTTTATTTTATCATTTCGTTATCTCCTTCTCTCTCCATGTTTATTTCATCATTTCGTTATCTCCTTCTCTCTCCATGTTTATTTCATCATTTCGTTATCTCCATCTCTCTCCATGTTTATTTCATCATTTCGTTATCTCCTTCTCTCTCCATGTTTATTTTATCATTTCGTTATCTCCTTCTCTCTCCATGTTTATTTTATCATTTCGTTATCTCCTTCTCTCTCCATGTTTATTTTATCATTTCGTTATCTCCTTCTCTCTCCATGTTTATTTCATCATTTCGTTATCTCCATCTCTCTCCATGTTTATTTCATCATTTCGTTATCTCCTTCTCTCTGTGTCTATTTCATCATTTCGTTATCTCCTTCTCTCTGTGTCTATTTCATCATTTCGTTATCTCCTTCTCTCTCCATGTCTATTTTATCATTTCGTTATCTCCTTCTCTCTCCATGTTTATTTCATCATTTCGTTATCTCCTTCTCTCTCCATGTTTATTTTATCATTTCGTTATCTCCTTCTCTCTCCATGTTTATTTCATCATTTCGTTATCTCCATCTCTCTCCATGTTTATTTCATCATTTCGTTATCTCCATCTCTCTCCATGTTTATTTCATCATTTCGTTATCTCCATCTCTCTCCATGTTTATTTCATCATTTCGTTATCTCCATCTCTCTCCATGTTTATTTCATCATTTCGTTATCTCCTTCTCTCTCCATGTTTATTTTATCATTTCGTTATCTCCTTCTCTCTCCATGTTTATTTCATCATTTCGTTATCTCCTTCTCTCTCCATGTTTATTTCATCATTTCGTTATCTCCATCTCTCTCCATGTTTATTTCATCATTTCGTTATCTCCTTCTCTCTCCATGTTTATTTCATCATTTCGTTATCTCCTTCTCTCTCCATGTTTATTTTATCATTTCGTTATCTCCTTCTCTCTCCATGTTTATTTTATCATTTCGTTATCTCCTTCTCTCTCCATGTTTATTTTATCATTTCGTTATCTCCTTCTCTCTCCATGTTTATTTCATCATTTCGTTATCTCCATCTCTCTCCATGTTTATTTCATCATTTCGTTATCTCCTTCTCTCTGTGTCTATTTCATCATTTCGTTATCTCCTTCTCTCTGTGTCTATTTCATCATTTCGTTATCTCCTTCTCTCTCCATGTTTATTTTATCATTTCGTTATCTCCTTCTCTCTCCATGTTTATTTTATCATTTCGTTATCTCCTTCTCTCTCCATGTTTATTTTATCATTTCGTTATCTCCATCTCTCTCCATGTTTATTTTATCATTTCGTTATCTCCTTCTCTCTCCATGTTTATTTTATCATTTCGTTATCTCCATCTCTCTCCATGTTTATTTCATCATTTCGTTATCTCCTTCTCTCTCCATGTTTATTTCATCATTTCGTTATCTCCATCTCTCTCCATGTTTATTTTATCAATCGCTTCTCCCAATCTTTGAAAATGCATTTCATCATTCTGTTCTCTCTATCTTTCTTCTCTTACATATTTCATTATTCTGTTCTCTCTATCTTTCTTCTCTTACATATTTCATCATTATGTTCTCTCTATCTTTCTTCTCTTACATATTTCATCATTATGTTCTCTCTATCTTTCTTCTCTTACATATTTCATTATTCTGTTCTCTCTATCTTTTTCTCTAATATATTTCATCAATCTTTTCTTCCCAACTTTATATGTCTATCTCTTCGTTGCATTTATTATTGTTGCAAAATTAAAGCTGACCACTCAATAAAGCAACTGGTAGCAGATAATACAGAAGATAGTGATACTGTTTTATATTCATAAGTGTGTCTGTGCGTCGTGGTGAGAATCAGGATTGGGTTTAGCAATTAATCCGCATGGTAGGGTAGTTGTAGAGCGGAATGGAGACTACAGGACACATACTTCTAGCTATGATGAGGAAAGCTGAGACTGTTACTTCTGCCTGCAGTGACTATCTGAGACTCCGTTTATTGATGACATCATTGTGTTTTTAAAATAAGGGAACAAGACACCGTCAGAACTCGTGAACTGGTTCTGATAATGATTCTACATCCCTTGAAAGTTGTCGTCCTTTAAACAACTGCACTGTAGTCTAACTAAGCGGGTAGAGATCGAAGGGGAAGCTTCCAACGATTAGATAGTGGTTTAAACGCAGCTGTAATTTGTATGAGATCTGTTGACACAACAAGCAATCAGTATCTCGGATTGAAAGCGTCTACACGAGTCTCCTAGTCGACTTCTAAAGATCAATGATCGGCACAAAAACAGCTCAAGTATCCAAGATAATGGTTCAATCCACTGCGTTATAAACTCAATGTAGATGTACAGTCATGCCTCCCAAAGTCAAGCTGGCAGGTCAGACCAGAATTACCAGATCTTGTCCCACTTCGGAAACGGCTTATATTTCTATAATTCCACTTAGAAGACCAAACAGGAATATATGACAATATGACTTCTCACTTTCTTTCGTCTTTTGATTCTCTAATCTAGTTTTGCCTCACAGCGTCAAGATAAGAAGAGATTTCTAGAACAGGTTTTTGTGTGCACTTCATAAACAGTGTTTTTTGTTTTTCGCCGCCTCTGTTATCTCTGAGGTCCACCTTTGTCGTGGACGGCCTTTTACTTTGAATCCACTGTATCGAAGTAACAATGCTATTTGAGGTATACTGTCTGTTAGTAATCTGCTTATTTGGCTGAACCATTTAATTTACTGTTTTTAGTGAAGTCCATTACTGATGTTGTACCCAATTTTTGTATTTTTACTGATGTCTTCATTTCTAAACCAGCCTCTTCTTGATATTCCACGCATTCTGCGTAGACACTTCATCTCTGTCATGACTAGTTTTATTTTATCGTTTGATGTCAAGATCCAGGTTTATCACTGATAGTAAAATGTTGGAAGAAAGATTGTGTTGAACAATGCTCTATTTTTTTATTCATGATGACATATTTGCATTCTAAAAGTGGTTAACATTGGAATGTGGATTAAAGGTTTTGCAATGTGCTGGAATACAAAATGGTGTTCTTGTACCTTGTAGGCCTGTCTTGCTTATGTTTTGAAGATTCTGTCTTGTGACCAACGTTTCCGCTTCCTTGAAGGTAAAGTATACAGTGACAAATCCAAATTGCTTGGTGACGCCAAAAACGACAAAGGACCAAAAACTGTTGAAAGTGTTCCTTATCCAGAACGACCTCACCAAGTCAGAAAAAAATGGCAAAACATGCTTATACTATTCTGTACAGATTGCACACAAGCTTTATTCCGTGACTGATACGATTAATGACAATTGATCGAAATTCAGCGCAAGAACGAATAGAAGATGATTAGGACCGTTAGGTAAAGCACACAGAAACGGTCCTTTTTTACGAAATGTGGATGTGCTTGTCCTATATGCTGTAAGGGCCTAACTGTGACGCAGCGTACTCTGGTTCTCGACGCAAACCATACAGTTGACACAGAATGGTGGATTTTGATGATATGATAAGAAAGAACCAAAAGAAGAAGAAGCAGATTTCCTGATTTCTTAATTCTATCTCAAATAGATAACACTATTTACTTGTTTTAAATCATCAAACTTGAATAGAATCCGTCTATATGTACTCAGTTCTTGACCATAGGTACGATAGTTCTTTTTTAAATCGACTGCTGAATTATTCAGAGACAAAGCACTAACATATTAGCTCCGGTGAGAAATCCAAATTTTTCCTAAAACTACAAAGGTTCAGACATAGATCTTCAGCATAGGAGTATTGAATCGACAGTTCATAATTGAACAGTGTTCTATTGTTGGCAAGTCCAGCTCACCGTGTTAATCTGACTTTACTAAATCGTCATTCTATATCGTCTAGTTAATCTGACTTACTTAATCTTCCTACTGTATCGTCTAGTTAATCTAGCCACTTAATCCTCCTTCTGTATCGTCTAGTTAATCTAGAAACTTAATCTTCCTTCTGTATCGTCTAGTTAATCTAGCCACTAAATCTTTCTTCTGTATCGTCTGGTCAATCTGACTTACTTAATCTTCCTTCTGTATCGTCTAGTTAATCTATCCACTAAATCTTTCTTCTGTATCGTCTAGTTTATCCACTAAATCTTTCTTCTATATCGTCTAGTTAATCTATCCACTAAATCTTTCTTCTATATCGTCTAGTCAATCTGACTTACTTAATCTTCCTACTGTATCGTCTAGTTAATCTATCCACTAAATCTTTCTTCTATATCGTCTAGTTAATCTTACCACTTAATCTTCCTTCTGCATCGTCTAGTTAATCTATCCACTAAATCTTTCTTCTATATCGTCTAGTTAATCTTACCACTTAATCTTCTTTCTGTATCGTCTAGTCAATCTGACTTACTTAATCTTCCTACTGTATCGTCTAGTTAATCTATCCACTAAATCTTTCTTCTATATCGTCTAGTTAATCTATCCACTAAATCTTTCTTCTATATCGTCTAGTTAATCTTACCACTTAATCTTCCTTCTGTATCGTCTAGTCAATCTGACTTACTTAATCTTCCTACTGTATCGTCTAGTTAATCTATCCACTAAATCTTTCTTCTATATCGTCTAGTTAATCTAGTCACTAAATCTTTCTTCTATATCGTCTAGTAAATCTGACTTACTTAATCTTCCTACTGTATCGTCTAGTCAATCTGACTTACTTAATCCTCCTACTATAGCGTCTAGTTAATCTATCCACTAAATCTTTCTTCTAGAACTTATTAACACCAAATCTGAAAGAAACAAACAAGGTGTTATATTAATTGATTGCACCAAGAATTTCTAGAACCCTGCAGACTCTAGAAAAAATGCACAGAAGATTTATTTGTTATTACTAGTCCTGGTAATTTCTTTTAAGTGTTGATTTTTCTTTGTTGCAACAGTCTCCAAAGAAAGAATGCACAGCTTGTATTTGTTTTCAATTTAGCTGAATATTGATGTTCTATGACTTGTTTGTTTATCATATGTCGTCTGCTGCATTGGAACATGACGCCAAATAACGACCGCTATTATTGAGATTTTCCGTTTTTCTCATTCAACATCTGTTGTGTTTTACGTCACAGTAAAGTACACAAGTGTTCAGATATTTCGTTACAATTTTGATAGCTTGAAGACTTGCACATATTTGCACTTTTAATTTTAAGAAAGAATTAATAAAAAAACACAAAAAACAACAAGGTAACTTTTGATTACATAGGTATTTACCTTTGACCTCCTCCCCCACCCCTCACTTGTGTTTTCCGTGATAGCAAAGAAGAGACTTTCTTCTCTTGCATGCAGTAAAAGAGTGTTACTATAGTTTTGATCGAAACGTTGTCGAAACGTTGGTCGAAACGTTGCTGTATTTTGTCATTGTTTTTGTAATTTGTAAAACTACAGTACTTTGTAATTACGTGTGTTACTATAGTAGGAATTTGGGCCAGCTATCTGTCACTGTTTAAAAAAAAGCAAACAGCCTTTGATGGGTGCACTATGTTATAGACAAGTTCGGTACGGCTGGGGCAGACGCAGGACACCTCACAAAGGACATAGACGAATTTATAGATAATGTAATGGAAGACGAACTCTGACTGGGATATGTTCGATGATGAGGATGAGGATGATGGTGATGAGTTACTCGTTGAACGAGTAGAACTGGATGCCTGAGTAACAGAGTGAGGAGTGTGTTTAAAAAGTGACCCACGAGAACCATCGGCATGCATACTCTTTAATATAATGAACGAGATGATATATTGGCTGTCATGGCTACGATATTAGAGGGAGCAGCAAGGACGGAAATGACATTATTAACGCATTGAGAGAGTCTTTCAAAACGAAGAAGTTTCAGATTTGTGAATCCCAGTCGCTGTTCAGATTGGAAGAGATGGGTGTCGATATTGATACAACCAGAAAAGAACGACATACCGAAATATGCGAAGAGATTGATTAATCAACATTGAACTCTCATGTTGGCCGCTGGAAACTACTGGATTTATGAGGCTAAGATCGGAGCATCTATCGACATGTCCGGAGTGTTATGATGATATTCCTCATATGACTGATATGTTGGAGAAGACTGAGCACCTATGGGTCAGCCCGGAGAGCAATGACGCCAGCTCAGTAACCAATAACCACTAACGATGATGATGAATACTAATTAGTCTAATATATTACAGTTATTGTAACTCTGTTCCCAACAAACACTAAATGTTAGCCCCAAGGTTATGCTATTACAGTTATTGTAACTCTGTTCCCAACAAACACTAAATGTTAGCCCCAAGGTTATGCTATTACAGTTATTGTAACTCTGTTCCCAACAAACACTAAATGTTAGCCCCAAGGTTATGCTATTACAGTTATTGTAACTCTGTTCCCAACAAACACTAAATGTTAGCCCCAAGGTTATGCTATTACAGTTATTGTAACTCTGTTCCCAACAAACACTAACCGTTAACCCCCAAGGCTATGCTATTAACAAGTTAGGACACGTCACGTAGAACAATCGTCACGTCGAGTTGGGAAAGGAGAGGACACGTCACGTCGAGAAAGAAAGAAAGAAACGTAGAGCAAATTAGAAACATAAACAGCCTCGCACCTGATCGAACTTGTCTTCAAAGAGTTGATCACGGTCCATTGTTTCCTACCGTAATATATTCACAGCTTGACGCTCTATTGTGTCCTGGCGTAATCTGTCCACAGCTCTAGAACTATAACGGTAGCCTTCATTCAGATTTCATTTCGTCGTAATTGATGTTAAAACACTTCGCTGACTACACACTTAATAATATATACATCAAATGTTGTTTCTAATTTATTCTTTGCATGTTGCATTCAAAACTAAATTAAATTAAGTATTTCTAAGAAATGTGAATGATTACTCAACTTCATTGTACGAACACAATCAATAATTGGTACTGGCGGTGACCAATGCACTACTCTGGCTAGAGTCACAAAACTACACTCATGCATGCATTCTGAGTGACTCATTGAGTATGATCCGAAAGGTGGAGGCCGGTTCGGTGCGCAGGCAATGGACTGAATCACTGCAGGCGTCACCAATTTGCAGAATTACACTTGTCTTTGTTCCGGGGCACATGGGTGTCGTTGGTAATGAGAGAGCAGACAGACTGGCTGGCTCTGCCGCTATATCAGAGGGCCAGCCCATGGACAGAGCTGACATCGTGAACGCCCTCATAGAGTGTGGCCGCAGAGAAGATCTTCATCTCAACCCAAACCACGGCAACTACTAGATTGCGAGAGCTGGGTTTGAAGATTGGTATGGCAAGAAAAGAACGGTACAACAGGTATACGAGTCGGCTCATCAATCAAGATAGAACTGGTACGGTCAGTCGCTGGACGCTGTTGGGGATATTGCGAAGGAGATCGGAGCACCTATGGACATGTCTGGAGTGCAATGAAGATATTCCAAACTGAAACTGAAACTGAAACTGAATCAATAATTGACATGATTTATCATAGTGGGTTAGTTTAGTCTAGAATTTACGATTTATTTCCATGTCCCTACTGTCGGTGAAGACTGGTTATTGAATAAAGCATCTTCTTATATGAACGCTCCATATCGACCACTTCTTAACCACTCTGTTTGATTTATATGTGATCTGAGCCTGAACGATTGTACGTTGTGCGAGTTATGCGCCTACACTTAGGACCACACATTATATTTCTGCGACACTTTTGTTTTTACTAGGATAGCTACCGTATGCCCCTTCATCAGTCGCCTTTTACGACGTGTCTTGTAGGTCGCAGTGGTACTATTCTTTGCTTCCCTTACGGCCCAACATGGGCGGAATACGGGATCTAAAGCCGAAGGATTGGCATCATTGCCCGGGTTTGGTCCTTTCCACAGAAATGGCATGGCACCTGCCAAAGGGTATTACACAAAGCACGAACTCCGTTGCTACAGCAACAATCCTAGGGGTCTCTGGAAAAATGAACTCGTGAACAGAACAGCGCGGTTTGACATAATCGTTTCTGTGACGATGCCAGCTGGTACACATGCCTGGTCTGCTAGAAGGGAACCAGTCCTCTTATCTTCTTCATGTCTTCGAAGCTGTAAGATTAATTGATTGATTGATTGATTGAATGATTGACTGGACTATCATCACTGCACTTTGGGGATTAACCATGAGTGCTCCGATTTCTTTCTTACATAGAAAGATATCGGAGGCTGTGCATAAACTACGTAACACAGGCGAACGTCTCCGCTGTCATTTATAATTTTGTGGAATTATTTTGTTGACATTTTAATGTATAATCTTTCTAATGAATTTTGCTCCGGACATCGGCTTTCAACCTGCTCTTCTCGGTTTTAAACTGGCAATTGTCCTTTTACGTGCTCAACTTGAGTATTCACGCCAGCTTTCTGTATAAGAAGGAAATCGGAGCACGCATGGTTATTCACCGAAGTACAATAATGATAGTTATATTAATCTATTGACCAATTACGTTAATGTGTTTTTTTTTAGAATGAAACCATCCAGCTCTCACATTGCGTCTTTAGTCACAGAGAGAGTGAAAACTAGTCACAACAGAGATGATGTGTCTATGCAGAATGCTGGAAGTATCAATAGAGAATGATTTAGTCTTCAACAGAGATGATGTGTCTATGCAGAATGCTGGAAGTATCAAGAAGAGAATGGTTTAGTCACAACAGAGATGATGTGTCTATGCAGAATGCTGGAAGTATCAATAGAGAATGATTTAGTCACAACAGAGATGATGTGTCTATGCAGAATGCTGGAAGTATCAAGAAGAGAACGGTTTAGATATGAAGAAATCAGGAAAAATGTGGGTACAACATCAGTTCCGAACTTCATCAAGAAACAACAAATTAAATGGTTCGGCCACATAAACAGGTTACTGTATTATAACAGAAACAGCTCCTCAAAGAACAATACTAATTGGATACAGTGGATGCAATACTAATTGGATACAGTGGATACAATACTAATTGGATACAGTGGATACAAAACTAATTGGATACAGTGGATACAATACTAATTGGATACAGTGGATACAAAACAAAATGCTTTCTACGCAAAAGGTAAACTCCAGAATTAACAGAGCTGGAAAAAAAACCACTGTTTATGAAGTGCACACTAAAGTCCATTCTTGAAATCTCTTCCTATCCTGACCTAGAAATAACAGAGTTGGGAATAACACTATTTACAAATCGCACACAAACACCCGTTCTATAAGTCTCTTCCTATCCTAGCGCTGTGAGGCAAAACAGAATTAGAGAATGTCACAGAAAGTCAAAGAGTCTTCTGAGATATGAGAAGTAAGATTCAGAAATATATTAAACAGGAAAATCACATACTACAGTCTTCAGACTTAGAACGGGACACTGCGGTTTCAGAGAACACCTCCATAGCATGGAGTCTCAGGGACTCGGCTGCCTGATTCATGTGCTATTGAGCACAAATGCAGTCCCCATAGGACATCTTGCAAGACTGCTCCAGCCTGAGCAGTATGAGAATTGAAATCTTGTCAACAGAAACAACACTACAAAACAAACTATGGGGGCCCGGTGAAGACCTCAAGCGCGCCGCCTTGTTTATGACACGTACTGGAGTAGTGCAGTATACGTAGTGGAGTATTTGATGCAAGAAAGCAAATCAAATGATAGGGCAAATGGCGCCAATTTTAAGATGCAAACACGTCACCATGAACACAAAAAGAGCAATGTTCAACACAATCTTTCTCCCCACATTATGTTACCAGTGTCAAACCTGGACGCTGACAACAAACGATAGAAGGAAACTAGTCACAACAGAGATGAAGTGTCTACACAGAATGCTGGGTGTAACAAGAAGAGACCGGTTGAGAAATGAAGACATCAGGAAAAAGTGGGTACAACATCAGTACTAGACTTCATCAAGAAACAACAAATTAAATGGTTCGGTCACGTAAGCAGATTACCATCAGACAGTGCACCTCAAAGAGCAATGCTGCTCCGATACAATGGGCACAAAGCAAAAGGCCGGCCACGCAAAAGATGAACCTCAGAGATAACAGAGGCGACGAAAGAGACTATTTACAAAGCGCATACTAGGGCCCGTTTTAGAAATCTCTTCCTGACCTGACGCTGTGAGGCAAACAGGATTCGAGAAAGAAAGAAAGAAAGACTGGAGTAGTCGCATAGCAGAAGTTGATCGCAGGAGGAGAAGGATTCGCTCAGAAAGATTTGCCAACAGATCTAACAATACCTGGAGTCAAAAGTACAATCTTCATTTTCTGTCACATGAATCTAGAGTACAGCCCACATTTTCTGTCACATGAAGCTAGATTACAATCCCCACTTTCTGTCACATGAATCTAGATTACAGTCCACACTTTCTGTCACATGAAGCTAGATTACAGTCCACACTTTCTGTCACATGAAGCTAGAGTACAATCTTCCCTTTCTGTCACATGAATCTAGAGTACAATCCTAACTTTCTGTCACATGAAGCTAGAGTACAATCTTCACTTTCTGTCACATGAATCTAGATTACAGTCCACACTTTCTGTCACATGAATCTAGATTACAGTCCACACTTTCTGTCACATGAATCTAGATTACAGTCCTAACTTTCTGTCACATGAATCTAGATTACAGTCCACACTTTCTGTCACATGAATCTAGATTACAGTCCACACTTTCTGTCACATGAATCTAGATTACAGTCCCCACTTTCTGTCACATAAATCTAGATTACAGTCCACACTTTCTGTCACATGAATCTAGATTACAGTCCACATTTTCTGTCACATGAATCTAGATTACAGTCCATATTTTCTGTCACATGAATCTAGATTACAGTCCCCACTTTCTGTCACATGAATCTAGATTACAGTCCACACTTTCTGTCACATGAATCTAGATTACAGTCCCCACTTTCTGTCACATGAATCTAGATTACAGTCCACACTTTCTGTCACATGAATCTAGATTACAGTCCACACTTTCTGTCACATGAATCTAGATTACAGTCCACACTTTCTGTCACATGAATCTAGATTACAGTCCACATTTTCTGTCTCATGAATCTAGATTATAGTCCCCACTTTCTGTCACATGAAGCTAGAGTACGATCTCCACTTTCTGTCACATGAAGCTAGATTACAATCCCCACTTTCTGGCACATGAAGCTAGAGTACAATCTCCACTTTCTGTCACATGAAGCTAGATTACAATCTCCACTTTCTGTCACATGAAGCTAGAGTGCAATCTCCACTTTCTGTTACATAGCGCTAGAGTACAATCTCCACTTTCTGTCACATGGCGCTAGAGTACAATCTCCACTTTCTGTCACATAGCGCTAGAGTACAATCTCCACTTTCTGTCACATAGCGCTAGAGTACAATCTCCACTTTCTGTCACATAGCGCTAGAGTACAATCTCCACTTTCTGTCACATGAAGCTAGAGTACAATCTCCACTTTCTGTCACATAGCGCTAGAGTACAATCTCCACTTTCTGTCACATGAAGCTAGATTACAATCTCCACTTTCTGTCACATGAAGCTAGAGTACCATCTCCACTTTCTGTCACATGAAGCTAGATTACAATCCCCACTTTCTGTCACATGAAGCTAGAGTACAATCTCCACTTTCTGTCACATAGCGCTAGAGTACAATCTCCACTTTCTGTCACATGAAGCTAGAGTACAATCTCCACTTTCTGTCACATAGCGCTAGAGTACAATCTCCACTTTCTGTCACATGAAGCTGGTACAATCTTCACAAAATAGATGAGACTGCAGTAAAACTATTTGATTGGCAAAACACGTAATCACAAAGTACTGTAGTTTTACAAATTACAAAAACAATGACAAAATACAGCAACGTTTCGACCAACAAGGCCTTTATCAAGCAAACGAACAACAGGAGTGACAAATTTAAAAAACAAATGGACGACCAAAAACAAACATTTCTAATGAAAATCTGGGAATAAAAACGAATAACGAAATAAATGTAACACAAAAACACACATAAAAACTAGAAATAGAACGGAAGAGAAACAATGAAAAATCTAGTCAATATATAACTTGAATACATGCAACCAGGGACAGGGGAAATGTAGAGAAAATGTAGAGTACATGTAGAGTACAATCTCATACTTTATTGAGAATTGACAACAGCGGCAACCAAAATAAGAAATAAATAACAGAGAACAGAAAATGAACAAAAGAAAATGAAAAATATAGAATACGAAATAAGTTTGTTTTTCAAACAAAATACAGCATCGCTGACATATTAAATACAAATAATGATGTGATAAGAGCAACAGCGACATCACAAACACATTATATCAAATATATATATAAACAAATTCCTTGATTATGGAAAGACAAATGTAGAGGGCGTCGGTTGCTTGAAAGATAAAGTTGTGACAGCAGGTAAACTGAGGGAAATTAGCTAACGGTTGACAAGGAAAGAATGTGCTAATCTGCTTTCATGTATCATCATGTGCCACGCAGACTGGTAAGTGCGAGCATAGATCTTCGGAAATATTTGTCATGTATACGGATTATAAGTTCAGAGGTTAACATTTTTCAATGTTATGAAATTTGGGAAATTTTATACTCTTTCTCTCTATCTCCATCTCTCTCTCTCTCTCTCTATTTTTATCTCTCTCTCTCTCTCTATCTGTATCTTTATCTCTCTCTCTTTCTCTATCTGTCTCTTTATCTCTCTCTCTTTCTCTATCTCTCTTTCTCTCTATCTCCATCTCTCTCTCTCTCTATCTGTCTCTTTATCTCTCTCTCTTTCTCTATTTTCTTTCTCTCTATCTCCATCTCTCTCTCCTTTTCTATTTTTATCTCTCTCTCTCTTTCTCTATCTGTCTCTTTATCTCTCTCTCTCTTTCTCTATCTCTATTTCTCTCTCTCCATCTCTCTCTTTCTCTATCTGTCTCTTTATCTATCTCTCTCTTTCTCTATCTGTATCTTTATCTCTCTCTCTCTCTTTATCTGTCTCTTTATCTCTCTCTCTTTCTCTATCTGTCTCTTTATCTCTCTCTCTCTTTATATATATATATATACTTTCTCTATCTGTCTCTTTATCTATCTCTCTCTTTATATATATATATACTCTTTCTCTATCTGTCTCTTTATTTCTCTCTCTCTTTATATATATATATATATATACTCTTTCTCTATCTGTCTCTTTATCTCTCTCTCTCTTTATATATATATATATATATACTCTTTCTCTATCTGTCTCTTTATTTCTCTCTCTCTTTATATATATATATATATATATATATATATATACTCTTTCTTTATCTGTCTCTTTATCTCTCTCTTTCTCTATCTGTCTCTTTATCTCTCTCTCTCTTTCTCTATCTGTCTCTTTATCTCTCTCTCTTTATATATATATATACTCTTTCTCTATCTGTCTCTTTATCTCTCTCTCTCTTTATATATATATATATACTCTTTCTCTATCTGTCTCTTTATCTCTCTCTCTCGTTATATATATATATATTCTCTTTCTCTATCTGTCTCTTTATCTCTCTCTCTCTTTATATATATATATACTCTTTCTCTATCTGTCTCTTTATTTCTCTCTCTCTTTATATATATATATATATATATACTCTTTCTCTATCTGTCTCTTTATCTCTCTCTTTCTCTATCTGTCTCTTTATCTCTCTCTCTCTTTATATTTATATATATATATACTCTTTCTCTATCTGTCTCTTTATCTCTCTCTCTCTTTATATTTATATATATATATATACTCTTTCTCTATCTGTCTCTTTATCTCTCTCTTTCTCTATCTGTCTCTTTATCTCTCTCTCTCTTTATATTTATATATATATATACTCTTTCTCTATCTGTCTCTTTATCTCTCTCTCTCTTTTTCTATCTGTCTCTTTATCTCTCTCTCTCTCTTTATATTTATATATATATATACTCTTTCTCTATCTGTCTCTTTATTTCTCTCTCTCTTTATATATATATATATATATACTCTTTCTCTATCTGTCTCTTTATCTCTCTCTTTCTCTATCTGTCTCTTTATCTCTCTCTCTCTTTATATATTTATATATATATATACTCTTTCTCTATCTGTCTCTTTATTTCTCTCTCTCTTTATATTTATATATATATATACTCTTTCTCTATCTGTCTCTTTATCTCTCTCTCTTTCTCTATCTGTCTCTTTATCTCTCTCTCTCTTTATATTTATATATATATATACTCTTTCTCTATCTGTCTCTTTATCTCTCTCTCTCTTTCTCTATCTGTCTCTTTATCTCTCTCTCTCTCTTTATATTTATATATATATATGCTCTTTCTCTATCTGTCTCTTTATCTCTCTCTCTCTTTCTCTATCTGTCTCTTTATCTCTCTCTCTCTCTTTATATTTATATATATATATACTCTTTCTCTATCTGTCTCTTTATCTCTCTCTCTCTTTATATTTATATATATATATTTTCTTTCTCTATCTGTCTCTTTATCTCTCTCTCTCTCTTTATATATATATATATATATATATACTCTTTCTCTATCTGTCTCTTTATTCTCTCTCTCTATATATATATATATATTCTCTTTCTCGACTCTGATTGATTGTGTTGATTGTCAACATATGTTCTAATGATGTTAATATGCTGTTGATGCGGATGTTGAACATTTGTTGAATGTTGATTTCATTTAGAGCATTCGCATCCTTTCTACTGTAAGTTGTTGATTGATTGATAGATAGGACCATCATAAAATGAAAGCAAGCTTTCACGCAAAAATCCGTCAGAATTTTCATACGTCTGACTATTCATAGCAGATGAACCCAAGAAAAAGAAGAAGACGAAGAACCATCATCATGGCACATCGCTGAATGTATTAGACAGAAAGATTTCACCAGCAGCTCATGAACATTACAGAACTGAGGTGGGTAAGTATGCCGAGCGCAAATCCTGAAGTTGCGTTTTAGTGCCTAACGGAACTGCCCTCCCTGGGACAACCGGGCAGGATACTATTGGATAAACAACTAACATCCCCGAAAGAACTGAGGTGGGAGATGCTGGCGAGCGCAAAATTTCAGTTGCGTTGCTAGCGCCGATTGAAACGACCTTCTAGAATATCTGTGAGTAGTCACAGTCTAGTGTTTCCCGGGGACAGTGGGAATGCAGAGTAAACACTTGCAAATTGTCAAGTGCCGACACACGCCCCGAAATAGCTGAGAATACTCCTACTCAGGAACAAACTCACAGTGGATGGAAAAGTAAGGCCGATAATGCAAAGGCTTGACTGGTACAAACCCAAACATTGGCTAAGGGCAATACTTTTCGGACGCCGACCATCCTACACAGATGACGTCCGAACACCATGGCTCAGATCACATTAAGGCTAAGCATACCGCCAACATGTGATCGTTTGTTTGACAAAGCACATGCGCCTCCCAAAGACTGAGAATGTTCCTAATCCGGAACGACCTCATATAGTCAGAAAGAACGCATATTGTTGACATACTCTTTGGCGAAGATCAAAAAACCCAAATATACGGCGAAAAATGATCGTAAAATAGCAATGAATACAAGAAAGGTAACAGTTCCTGTGACTAGCCATAGAAGGGTCGAGAATGCTCCTAAACCGGAGCGACCTACCCAGTCAGCGCAAAGTAAGCTAATGTTCTTTGGCATAGATTCAAGCCCAAATTTACGGCAATAAAAGATCATTAAAGAGTGTTTATCTTACGATACGTACGGGAAGACCTCACCAAAGGCAGAAAATGCGATAGAGAAGTCATCCGTTCTGCTTTCACTAACTAACTCTGTCCGAGAAAGAGTTGCAAGGACAACAGGTCTCCTGCAACGATCACACTTGAAGAATCTCACCTTCAAGTACCTCTGAAGTTGTCGAGGCTGTCCGTATGGTTGAGGGATGGCTGTAAATGAGTATTATGGATCTCACGCAAAAATCAGTCAGAAGCGCAATACCTGGCGTCATGAATTTCCGCCTGAATTAACAGCGGGCGTACGAGAGAAGAGAAGAAGAAGAACACTACAGAACCAACTAGCGCCCACGATGTCATTTTGAAGGCGGTGCACATTTTTATAAGAGTTTTATTTTACGTTTTCTACAGAATTTTGCATATACAGCGGCTTTGCAGCCTATCTTTATCATTTGTCAACTGCCAATGGTTCTTGTACTTGTTCAACTTGATCACGAAACATGCGTGTTTTCGTCCATCTCCAATAGGACTAGGAATTTGATCTCACCTACATTGAAATTAAGGTTCTCTGGAAAAATATTCCGATCTTTCAACGTTAGAACAATTCTGCTGTGTGTATATCATGTGTGTTGTATCTATGTCCGTTGTGTTATGTGTATATCATGTGTGTTGTATCTATGTCCGTTGTGTTATGTGTATATCATGTGTGTTGTATCTATGCCCGTTGTGTTATGTGTATATCTTTTGTGTTGTATCTATGTCCGTTGTGATATGTGTATATCTTTTGTGTTGTATCTATGTCCGTTGTGATATGTGTATATCTTTTGTGTTGTATCTATGTCCGTTGTGTTATGTGTATATCATTTGTGTTGTATCTATGTCCGTTGTGTTATGTGTATGTTAATTATGTTGTATTTATGCTCTGTGCATCGTGTGTGTGTCACGTGTGTTGTTTATTTCTCTGACTATGAATAAAGTATGTGTGCAGGGGCGGCTCGTCATTAGGGCCGGTGGGGAAAAGGTCCACAAAATAATGTATAACGTTATTTATTATTTTATAAATTAAAATATATCACCAAAAACCATGATTTATCCGGAGGGAAATGTCTGGCCCCCCCAAAAAATGATCACGAGCTCCCACTGATGGTGTGTATCATGTTTATATGTGTGTATCTAAATTGTGTTATGGATATATGTAAAAATTTGAACTCTCTCTCCATGGTGCAGGTAATCAGTTCTGATGTCGATCTTTTGTCGAACCAAGATGTCAGACCATCCAACATCTTCTCCTCTGTCTTCAACGATCTCTCAACCTGAATTTTACATGTTGCCCTAAGTGTTTAAACCTCAATTGCATTATATGAACCTTATAAGAACTTGATTGTCTGATTCTTATAATAAGGTTTCTTCGTTACAGGCCTGATTTAAAACCTCATCATTTGTTTTCTTCGCTGTCCTTGGAATTTTCAGCATTCTTCTGTAAAACATCTCTGTTTTTCCCAATGATCTTATTGGTTGTTTGTTCTAACTTTGTTTTAGCACATTTATTAATGACGTCATGTACTTTGTTTTTCAATTTGTTCGACATATAAAGTGTAGTGAAACTATAAAAAACACTCTGTATGTAATGTCACAAACCAGTCTGTACCCAACATAATAATAATAATAATTTCTTTTACCGTTATACATGCCTAGGACCAGCAAGTAATTTCCCCATCCCACTCTACCCTAAGACAACTCCTTCATCTCCTCCATGGAACTAAACATATTTCTTCCCTCTCTCAGACAAATTTGTTTCAAGTCTCCTTAGGTCGTCCTCTCTTTCTTGAACACTTTTCATCCCACTTAAAGCCTGCTTTGATATTCGTTGATCATTTCCCCTCAAGGTTTGTCAACATATCTCCATCTTCTCTTTCTTATAACAGTTGTCACTAGTGGTTGTACCCATATTACTACCACAAACATGTAAGATTAGAGTTCTCATAACAACATAAAATCTTCCAACATCTGATCTGTAATTTCTCTGTGCCCTTTTCTCTCTTCTCGTTTTTAAATTTTTGCGTGAAATTTAAAAACATGACCTACAAGATGGATGACCACATTTGCAGGGAACAATATAATAATGATAGTTGATGTCTGCAGGATAATGTACAGAGCTCATCAGAAGATTGTCTGACATACCAGGCCCACCGAGTTATTATCATTGTGGGGTTTTGTGAGATGAATATTTTACTGCCGTGAAACAGACTTCCAAGTCATTTATCATTTTTTTGGTTCTCTGCCAGGCTGTTCTTTCTTCAATATTGATTCTAAAATAAAATGGAGAGACGTTTTAACAGACGATTAGTTAATTAAGATTTTTTCGCGTTAATGTCATTCCATGTCTTTTAGCCTTGATAACGTGTTTTTTAAACCCATTCAACGCTGTCTTTCTATGTTCTTCGTTCGTTCTCTCCTTCCTTCACTGTACACATCATTTACTCTTTTACTTTGTACGAGTTAGATATTGAAAAAAGTCTCATTACGAGGAGCGAACGAGGGAAATCAGAAATAACGTTAATATGGCTCCACTTTTTAAGATTAAACAAGATACTATAATAGAATTGGTTCAATCTGAGTTGATGTCTTATGCTTTGTGAGATGTAATAAATTGTAATTGTTAAGATAACAATCTGTATTGAAAAAAAAAAAATTGAAAATGACAGAACGAACAGCTACACAAATGTGGACCTCATAGTCTAGTGCTAACGTTTGATGGTAGAGGGGGGAAAGATAGAGTTTAAAATTGATACTTAGAGAAGGAAGGTCGTGAGATCGAAAAGAGAAGGGGAGAAAGAAGATATAGAGAGAAAAGGAGATTAAACAGAAGAGAGGTGAGAATAGAGGCTGTTTGGCAACAACAAAGTCAACAATATAAGCATTTTGAAATCTCTTTACTCTACACTCTTGCACATTACATACATAAACTTGAATATGCTCAATAAAAGCAGTGATAAACAAGAAGGACAGTCATCAAAGGGGATTGTTCAGGAATGAAATTGGTAATGGTCCCAAATTTTTTTGTTTTCTTTTTGGTTCTATTTTGTGACAAATTATCTGCATTAATTTTGTCGGTTGGCAGTCGTATTTATCAGTAATGTCTATCTTTAGGCTTTTGAGTTAATGGTACATCAGTATGTTGTGTTCTGGAGAAGTTTGACGATTTTTTGTTACTATTTTATCTTGAACTGACAATTTGTATTATATTTCTGAATCTACTGCTTTCTCCTTGTTTTGTATCTTACTTAATAAACCTATCTTCCCATATGCTCTGTTTCTCACTTGTTTATGTATCTTTACTTAATAAACTTATCTTCCCATATGTTCTGTTTCTCCCTTGTTTATGTATCTTTTAATAAACTATCTTCCATATTTCTGTTTCTCACTTTTTATGATTTTTCCTTAATAAACCTATTTTCCCATATCTGTTTCTCCCTTGTTTATGTATCTTTACTAATAAACCTATCTTCCCATATGCTCTGTTTCTCCTTGTTTGTATCTTTTTAATAAACCTATCTTCCATATGCTCTGTTTCTCACTTGTTTATGATCTTTTTAATAAACCTATTTTCCCCAATATGCTCTGTTTCTCCCTTGTTTATGTATCTTTACTTAATAAACTTATCTTCCCATATGCTCTGTTTCTCCCTTGTTTATGTATCTTTACTTAATAAACCTATTTTCCCCATATGTTTTGTTTCTCCTTGTTTATGTATCTTTATAATAAACCTTCTTCCCAATGCTCTGTTTCTCCCTTGTTTTGTATCTTTTAATAAACTCTATCTTCCCATATGTTCTGTTTCTCTTGTTTATTATCTTTACTTAATAAACCTATCTTCCCATATGCTCTGTTTCTCACTTGTTTATGTATCTTTACTTAATAAACCTATCTTCCCTTTGTTCTGTTTCCCCCTTGTTTATGTATCTTTATTTAATAAACCTATCTTCCATATGCTCTGTTTCTCCTTGGTTTTGTATCTTTACTTAATAAACCTATCTTCCCATATGTTCTGTTTCTCACTTTTTTTGTATCTTTCTTAATAAACCTATTTTCCCCATATGTCTGTTTCTCACTTGTTTATGTATCTTTATTAATAAACTTATCTTCCCATATGCTCTGTTTCTCACTTGTTTATGTATCTTTTTTAATAAACCTATTTTCCCCATATCCTTTTCCTTTTTTTATTACTTTGCTTAATAAACCTATCTTCCATATGCTCTGTTTCTCACTTGTTTATGATCTTTATTAATAAACCTATCTTCCCATATGCTCTGTTTCTCACTTGTTTATGTATCTTTACTTATTAAACCTATTTTCCCCATATGTTCTGTTTCTCCTTGTTTATGTATCTTTCTTAATAAACCTATCTTCCTATGCTCTGTTTCTCACTTGTTTATTATCTTTTTAATAAACTATCTTCCATATGTTCTGTTTCTCACTGTTTATGTATCTTCTTAATAAACTTATCTTCCATATGTTCTGTTTCTCTACTTGTTTATGTATCTTTACTTAATAAACTTATCTTCCAATATGTTCTGTTTCTCACTTGTTTATGTATCTTTACTTAATAAACTTATCTTCCCATATGTTCTGTTTCTCACTTGTTTATGTATCTTTACTTAATAAACCTATCTTCCCATATGTTTTTGTTTCTCCTTGTTTATGATCTTTACTTAATAAACTTATCCCCCCATATGTTCTGTTTCTCACTTGTTTTTTATCTTTACTTAATAAACCTATTTTTATATGCTCTGTTTCTCCATTGGTTATGTATCTTTTTTAATAAACCTATCTTCCCATATGCTCTGTTTCTCCTGGTTATGTATTTACTTAATAAACCTATCTTCCCATATGTTCTGTTTCTCCTTTGTTTATGTATCTTTACTTAATAAACCTATTTTCCCCATATGTTCTGTTTCCCCCTTGGGTTATGTATCTTTACTTAATAAACCTATCTTCCATATTTTTCTGTTTCTCACTTGTTTATGTATCTTTACTTAATAAACTTATTTTTCCCATATGCTCTGTTTCTCCCTTGATTTTTATTTTTACTTAATAAACCTATCTTCCCTATTCTGTTTCTCCCTTGTTTATGTATCTTTACTTAATAAACTTATCTTCCCATATGCTCTGTTTCTCACTTGTTTATGTATCTTTTAAAACATCTTCCCATATGCTCTGTTTCTCACTTGTTTATGTATCTTTCTTAAAAACCTATCTTCCCATTGCTCTGTTTCTCCCTTGTTTATGTATCTTTACTTAATAAACCTATCTTCCCATATGCTCTGTTCTCCTTGTTTATGTATCTTACTTCAAAACCTATCTTCCATATCTCTGTTTCTCATTTGTTTATGTATCTTTACTTATTAAACCTATCTTCCCATATATTCTTTTCTCCTTGTTTATGTCTTTTAATAAACCTATCTTCCATATGCTCTGTTTCTCACTTGTTTATGTATCTTTACTTAATAAACCTATCTTCCCATATGTTCTTTTTTCTCACTTGTATGTATCTTTATTAATAAACTTATCTTCCCATATGTTCTGTTTCTCTCACTTGTTTATGTATCTTTACTTAATAAACTTATCTTCCAATATGTTCTGTTTCTCACTTGTTTATGTATCTTTACTTAATAAACTTATCTTCCCATATGTTCTGTTTCTCACTTGTTTATGTATCTTTAATTAATAAACCTATCTTCCCCATATGTTCTGTTTCTCCTTTTATGTATCTTTACTTAATAAACTTATCTTCCATATGTTCTGTTTCTCACTTGTTTATGTATTTTTACTTAATAAACCTATCTTCCATATTCTGTTTCTCCTTTGGGTTTTAGTATCTTTTTAATAAACTATTTTCCCCATATTCTGTTTCTCCTTGGTTATGTATCTTTACTAATAAACCTATCTTCCCATATGTTCTGTTTCTCCTTGTTTATGTATCTTTTCAATAACCTATCTTCCGATTGTTCTGTTTCTCCCAGGGTTTTTATCTTTTTAAATAAACCTATCTTCCCATATGTTCTGTTTCCCCTTGTTTATGTATCTTTTTAATAAACTTATCTTCCATATGCTCTGTTTCTCCCTTGTTTAATATCTTTACTTAATAAACCTATCTTCCCATATGCTCTGTTTCCCCCTTGTTTATGATCTTTACTTAATAACTTATCTTTATTTCTGTTTCTCCTTGTTTATGTATCTTTCTAATAAACTTATCTTCATATTTTTTCTCCCTTGTTTATGTTCTTTATAATAAACTTATCTTCCTATGTTCTGTTTCTCCTTGTTTTGTATCTTTACTTAAAAAACTTATCTTCTCATATTTCTTTTTCTACTTGTTTATGTATCTTTTAAAAAATTTATCTTCTCATATGTTCTGTTTCTCACTTGTTGATGTATCTTTTTTAATAAACCTATCTTACCATATGTTCTGTTTCTCCTGTTTATGTATCTTTACTTAATAAACTTATCTTCCATATGCTCTGTTTTCATCTTGTTTATGTATTTTTCTTAATAAACATTTTCCCCATAATTCTTTTCTCCTTGTTTATGTATCTTTTCTTAATAAACCTATCTTCCATATTCTGTTTCTCACTTGTTTTTTATCTTTTTAATAAACTTATCTTCCCATATTCTGTTTCTCACTTGTTTATGTATCTTTCCTTAATAAACTTATCTTCCCATATGCTCTGTTTCTCCTTGTTTATGTATTTTTCTTAATAAACCTATCTTCCCTTGTTCTGTTTTCTCCTGTTTTGTATCTTTATAATAAACCTATCTTCCCAAATGTCTGTTTCTCCTTGTTTTGTATCTTTCTTAATAAACTTATCTTCCCATATGTTCTGTTTCTCCCTTGTTTATGTATCTTTACTTAATAAACTTATCTTCCCATATGCTCTTTTCTCTTGTTTATGTATCTTTACTTAATAAACTTATTTTCCCCAATGCTCTGTTTCTCCTTGTTTATGTATCTTTACTTAATAAACCTATTTTCCCTTATGTTCTGTTTCCCCTTGTTTATGTATCTTTACTTAATAAACTTATCTTCCCATATGCTCTGTTTCTCCCTTGTTTATGTATCTTTACTTAATAAACTTATCTTCCCATATGTTCTGTTTCTCCTTTTTATGTATCTTTCTTAATAAACTTATCTTCTCATATGTTCTGTTTCTCACTTGTTTATGTATCTTTACTTAATAAACTTATCTTCTCATATGTTCTGTTTCTCACTTGTTGATGTATCTTTACTTAATAAACCTATCTTACCATATGTTCTGTTTCTCCCTTGTTTTTTATCTTTGTAATAAACTTATCTTCCCATATGCTCTGTTTCTCACTTGTTTATGTATCTTTCTTATAAACTTATCTTCCCCATATGTTCTGTTTCTCACTTGTTTATGTATCTTTACTTAATAAACCTATCTTCCCATAGTCTGTTTCCCCCTTGTTTATGTATCTTTGCTTAATAAACCTTTTCTTCCCATATGTCTGTTTCTCTTGTTTATGTATCTTTTTTAAAAAACTTATTTCCATTCCTGTTTCTCCTTGTTTGTATCTTTTTAAAAAACTTATCTTCCCATATGCTCTGTTTCTCCTTGTTTATGTATCTTTACTTAATAAACCTATCTTCCCATATGTTCTGTTTCTCCTTTGTTTATGTATCTTTTAATAAACTATCTTCCCAAATGCTCTTTCCCTTGTTTATGTATCTTTCTTAATAAATTATCTTCCCATATGTTCTGTTTCCCCCTTGTTTATTATCTTTTTATAAACTTATCTTCCCATATGCTCTGTTTCCCCTTTTTTTATTTTTCTTAATAAACTTATCTTCCCATATGTTCTGTTTTCCTTTGTTTATGTATCTTTTTTAATAATTATCTTCCATATCTCTGTTTCTCCTTGTTTTTTATCTTTTAATAAACCTATCTTCCATATGTCTTTCTCACTTGTTTATGTATTTTTCTTAATAAACCTATCTTCCCATATTTCTGTTTCTCCTTGTTTATGTATCTTTCTTAATAACTTATCTTCCCATATGTTCTGTTTCTCTCACTTGTTTATGTATCTTTACTTAATAAACTTATCTTCCCCATATGTTCTGTTTCACTTGTTTATGTATTTTTACTTAATAAACCTATCTTCCCATATGTTCTGTTTCCCCCTTGTTTATGTATCTTTACTTAATAACTTATTTTTATATGTTCTGTTTCTCACTTGTTTATGTATCTTTACTTAATAAACCTATTTTCCCCATATGTCTGTTTCTCTTGGTTTGTATCTTTACTTAATAACCTATCTTCCCATATGCTCTGTTTCCCCCTTGGTTATGTATTTTGCTAATAAACCTATTTTCCCCAATTGTTCTGTTTCTCCCTTGTTTATGTATCTTTATTTAATAAACCTATCTTCCCATATGTTCTGTTTCTCCCTTGTTTATGTATCTTTACTTAATAAACCTATCTTCCATATGTTCTGTTTCTCACTTGTTTATGTATCTTTATTAAAAAACCTATCTTCCCATATGCTCTGTTTCTCCCTTGTTTATGTATCTTTACTTAATAAACCTATCTTCCCATATGCTCTGTTTCTCACTTGTTTATGTATCTTTACTTAATAAACTTATCTTCCCATATGCTCTGTTTCTCACTTGTTTATGTATCTTTAATTAATAAACTTATCTTCCCATATGCTCTGTTTCTCACTTGTTTATTATCTTTTAAAAAACCTATTTTCCCCATATGTTCTGTTTCTCCTTTGTTTATGTATCTTTCTTAATAAACCTATCTTCCCAAATGCTCTTTTCCCCCTTGTTTATGTATCTTTATTAATAAACTTATCTTCCCATATTTCTTTTCTCCTTGTTTATGTATCTTTCTTAATAAATTTATCTTCCCATATGTTTTTCCCCCTTGTTTATATCTTTATTAATAAACTTATCTTCCATATTCTTTTCTCCTTGTTATGTATCTTTGCTAATAAACCTATCTTCCATATGTTCTGTTTCACTTGTTTATGTATCTTTACTTAATAAATTTATCCCCCCATATGTTCTGTTTCTCCTTGTTTTTTTCTTTACTTAATAAACTTATCTTCCCATATGTTCTTTTTCTCCTTGTTTATGTATCTTTATTAATAAACTTATCTTCCCATATGTTCTGTTTTTTCCTTGTTTTGTATTTTTTCTTAATAACTTATCTTCCATATTCTGTTCTCTTGTTTATCTTTTACAATAACTTATCTTCCCATATGTTCTGTTTCTCCTTGTTTTTTATCTTTACTTAAAAAACTTATTTTCCCATATGTCTTTTCTCCTTGTTTATGTATCTTAATAAACCCTATCTTCCCATATTCTTTTCTCACTTGTTTATGTATCTTTACTTAATAAACCTATCTTCCATATGTTCTGTTTCTCACTTGTTTATGTATCTTTTTAAAAAAACTTATCTTCCCATATGTTCTGTTTCTCTCCTTGTTTATGTATCTTTACTTAATAAACTTATCTTCCCTATTTCTGTTTCTCACTTGTTTATGTATCTTTATTAATAAACTATCTTCCATATGTTCTTTTCTCCTTGTTTATGTATCTTTATTAATAAACCTATCTTCCCATATGTTCTGTTTCTCCTTGTTTATGTATCTTTTTAATAAACTTATCTTCCCATATGTTCTGTTTCTCCTTGTTTATGTATCTTTACTTAATAACTATCTTCCCATATCTCTGTTTCTCCTTTTATGTTCTTTTTTAATAAACTTATCTTCCATATGCTCTGTTTCTCCCTTGGTTATGTATCTTTCTTAATAAACCTATCTTCCCATATTTCTGTTTCTCCTTGTTTATGTATCTTCTTAATAAACCATTTTTCCCATATGTTCTGTTTCTCCTTGGTTATGTATCTCTTAATAAACCTATCTTCCCATATGTTCTGTTTCTCCTTGTTTATATCTTTACTTAATAAACTTATCTTCCCATATGTCTGTTTCTCCTTTGTGTATCTTTACTTAATAAACCTATCTTCCATATGCTCTGTTTCTCCATGTTTTTTTATCTTTTTAATAAACTTATCTTCCATATCTCTGTTTCTCCTTGTTTATGTATCTTTACTTAATAAACTTATTTTCCCCATATGCCTGTTTCTCCTTGTTTATGTATCTTTGTAATAAACTTATCTTCCCATATGTTCTGTTTCTCTTTGTTATGTATCTTTACTTAATAAACTTATCTTCTCATATTTCTGTTTCTCACTTGTTTATGTATCTTTCTTAATAAACTTATCTTCTCATATGTTCTGTTTCTCACTTGTTGATGTATCTTTGTTTAACTGATTCAGTACCAGGTTTTTCCTCTGGACGGATTTTTTTTTTACTTCAAAATATTGCACATATTTAGTTAAATTAAAATATTGTTTCTAAATATGATTTAAAATTGAACTTATTATATATCAAATTAAAGATAAATGATTGTACTTTCATAAAATATTTATTGTATGCGAAAATATAATGTTGTGTTAACTGTGCATGACAAATATTAGATGTAATAAAATTAATTTGAAAGGAGAAAAAATCCAACTTACCAAGGCCTTGAGGGAAAAATATGGTGAATAATCAGTGTATGCTCTCTTTATATAAGTAATCCATTTATGAATAAAAAAAATTAAGAAAATATTGATGGAATATATGGGTTACTAACTGTTTAAATTGCAAACGACCATCTTTGAAGAAATTTCCCTTAAAAAATTTTCAAATTGAAGATTTCACATACTAAACATTCATGTCTCATAATAATTTAAACACATACGTGGGAAAATTTTGCAATATTTCAGGAATAAAGAACTAAAGTTTTGAATAATAGTCTATAGAACTATCTTCTCTCCAAGTAGACTGTGGTTCTGTCTGAATCCTTCTTCTTTTTTTTGCAATCCTACTGGAACCTGACTGCAACGCCCTCTCACAGCTGGGTTGGAAACACTTTAATATTATTTAAATTATTAATAATCGACGTATTTAAATCACAAACTTCTGTGTCATCAGAGCTTACTATCTTCACTATCAGTATCCATCTTCATGCAACCAATCTCCCCTTCTGCGGCTGTAAACTTGCAGGGAAGAGCTGATAACAAACCATTTCTAGACTGAATTGTTAGACATTATTTTGTAATCACAGGGTTTCACTTCTGATTCTGGGCAAAACCACGATGTTGTGATTTGGTTATCGTTATACTTCCTTTCTTAGTTTCCGGTTGATATAAAACTACAATCGGAGTGAAAATTAATAAAATCAACGCAATAGTAGCTCTTTTAAAAGACGCTTGGGACACCAGATAAGAAATATGTCCTACAGTGTTCCACGGGACGAATCAGTTAATACCTATCTTACCATATGTTCTGTTTCTCCCTTGTTTATGTATCTTTCTAATAAACTTATCTTCCCATATGCTCTGTTTCTCCTTGTTTATTATCTTTCTTAATAAACTTATCTTCCCATATGTTTTTGTTTCTACTTGTTTATGTATCTTTACTTAATAAACCTATCTTCAATGCTCTGTTTCTCCTTTTTGTATCTTTACTTAATACCTTTTCTTCCATTTTTTTCTATTGTTTTGTATCTTTCTTAATAAACTATCTTCATATGTCTGTTTCTCCTTGTTTATGTATCTCTTAATAAACTTATCTTCCCTATGCTCTGTTTCTCCTTGTTTATGTATCTTTTAATAAACCTATCTTCCCATATTTCTGTTTCTCCTTGTTTATGTATCTTTACTAATAAACCTATCTTCCCCCAAAAGCTCTGTTTCTCCTTGTTTAGTATCTTTACTTAATAACTTATCTTCCCATATGTTCTGTTTCTCCCCTTTTTTATGTATCTTCTTAATAAACTTATCTTCCCATATCTCTGTTTCTCCTTGTTTATGTATCTTTTTAATAAACTTATCTTCCATTCTCTGTTTCTCCTTGTTTATGTATCTTTATTTAAAAAACTATCTTCCATATGTTCTGTTTCTCCTTGTTTTTTTATCTTTACTTAATAAACTTATCTTCCATATGCTCTGTTTCTCCCTTGTTTATGTATCTTTCCCTTTAAAAACTTATCTTCCCATATGCTCTGTTTTTTCCCTTGTTTATGTATCTTTACTTAATAAACCTATCTTCCATATGTTCTGTTTCTCACTTGTTTATGTATCTTTACTTAATAAACTTATCTTCCCCTATGTTCTGTTTCTCCTTGTTTTATATCTTTACTTAATAAACGTATCTTCCCATATGTTCTGTTTCTCCCTTGTTTATGTATCTTTCTTAATAGTTATCTTCCATATGTTCTGTTTCTCCCTTGTTTATGTATCTTTACTTAATAAACATATCTTCCCATATGCTCTGTTTCTCCCTTGTTTATGTATCTTTACTTAATAAACTTATCTTCCCATATGTTCTGTTTCTCCCTTGTTTATGTATCTTTACTTAATAAACTTATCTTCCCATATGCTCTGTTTCTCCCCTTGGGTTTTGTATCTTTACTTTAAAAAACCTATCTTCCCATATGTTCTGTTTCTCACTTGTTTATGTATCTTTACTTAATAAACCTATCTTCCCCTATGCTCTGTTTCTCACTTGTTTATGTATCTTTATTAAAAACTTATCTTCCATATGCTCTTTTCTCACTTGTTTATGTATCTTTACTTAATAAACCTATCTTCCCCTATGCTCTGTTTCTCCCCTTTTTTATGTATCTTTACTTAATAAACCTATCTTCCCATATGTTCTGTTTCTCACTTGTTTATGTATCTTCTTAAAAAACCTATCTTCCCATATGCTCTGTTTCTCACTTGTTTATGTATCTTTACTTATTAAACCTATCTTCCCATATGTTCTGTTTCTCCCTTGTTTATGTATCTTTCTAATAAACCTATCTTCCCATATGCTCTTTTCTCATGTTTATGTATCTTTCTTAATAAACCTATCTTCCCATATGTTCTGTTTCTCACTTGTTTATGTATCTTTCTTAATAACTTATCTTCCCATATGTTCTGTTTCTCTACTTGTTTTTATCTTTACTTAATAAACTTATCTTCCATATGTTCTGTTTCTCACTTGTTTATGTATCTTTACTTAATAAACTTATCTTCCCATATGTTCTGTTTCTCACTTGTTTATGTATCTTTACTTAATAAACCTATCTTCCATATGTTCTGTTTCTCCTTGTTTATGTATCTTTCTTTAAAAAACTTATCTTCCCATATGTTCTGTTTCTCACTTGTTTTGTATCTTTCTTAATAAACCTATCTTCCCATATGCTCTGTTTCTCCATTGGTTATGTATCTTTACTTAATAAACCTATCTTCCCATATGCTCTGTTTCTCCTTTGGTTGTATCTTTACTTAATAAACCTATCTTCCCATATGTTCTGTTTCTCCTTTGTTTATGTATCTTTCTTTAAAAAACCTATCTTCCCATATGTTCTGTTTCTCCTTGGTTATGTATCTTTACTTAATAAACCTATCTTCCCATATGTTCTGTTTCTCACTTGTTTATGTATCTTTACTTAATAAACTTATCTTCCCATATTCTGTTTCTCCCTTGTTATGTATCTTTACTTAATAAACCTATCTTCCCATATGTCTGTTTCTCCTTGTTTATGTATTTTCTTAATAAACTTATCTTCCCATATGCTCTGTTTCTCCTTGTTTATGTATCTTTCTTAATAAACATCTTCCTATGCTCTGTTTCTCCCTTGTTTATGTATCTTTCTTAATAAACTTATCTTATATGTTCTTTTCTACTTGTTTATGTATCTTACTTAATAACTTATCTTCTCATATGTTCTGTTTCTCACTTTTTATGTATCTTTACTTAATAAACTATCTTCTCATATGTTCTGTTTCTCACTTGTTGATGTATCTTTACTTAATAAACCTATCTTACCATATGTTCTGTTTCTCCCTTGTTTATGTATCTTTACTAATAAACATCTTCCCCTATGTTGTTTCTACTTGTTTATGTATCTTTACTTAATAAACTTATCTTCCCATATGTTCTGTTTTTCACTTGTTCTATGTATCTTTACTTAATAAACCTATCTTCCCCATATGCTCTGTTTCTCCCTTGTTTATGTATCTTTACTTTAAAAAACCTATCTTCCCCTATGCTCTGTTTCTCACTTGTTTATGTATCTTTACTTAATAAACTTATCTTCCCATATGCTCTGTTTTCTCATTGTTTATGTATCTTTACTAATAAACTTATCTTATATGCTCTGTTTCTCCCTTTTTTTGTATCTTTCTTAATAAACCTATCTTCCCCTATGTTCTGTTTCTCCTTTTTTTTGTATCTTTACTTTAAAAAACCTATCTTCCCAAATCTCTGTTTCTCCCCTTGTTTATGTATCTTTACTTAATAAACTTATCTTCCCATATGTTCTGTTTCTCCCCTTTTTTATGTATCTTTACTTAATAAACTTATCTTCCATATGCTTTTTCTCCCTTGTTTTTATCTTTGTTTAAAAAACTTATCTTCCATATGTCTGTTTCTCCCTTGTTTGTTTTCTTTACTTAATAAACCATCTTCCATATGTTCTGTTTTCTCACTTGTTTATGTATCTTTACTTTAATAACTTATCTTCATATCTGTTTCTCCCCTTTTTTATGTATCTTTACTTAATAAACTTATCTTCCCATATGTTCTGTTTTCCTTGTTTATGTATCTTTACTTAATAAACTTATCTTCTCATATGTTCTGTTTCTCACTTTTTTTATGTATCTTTTTCTTAATAAACTTATCTTCTCATATGTTCTGTTTCTACTTGTTGATGTATCTTTACTTAATAAACCTATCTTACCATATGTTCTGTTTCTCCCTTGTTTATGTATCTTTACTTAAACTTATCTTCCCATATGCTCTGTTCTCCCTTTTTTATGTATCTTTACTTAATAACATCTTCCCATATGTTCTGTTTCTCATTGTTTTTTGTATCTTTCTTAATAAACCTATCTTCCCATATCTCTTTTCTCCTTTTTATGTATCTTTACTTAATAAACCTATCTTCCCATTATTCTGTTTCTCCCTTTTTTTATCTTTACTTAATAAACTTATCTTCCCATATATCTGTTTCTCACTTGTTTATTATCTTTCAATAAACATCTTCCCATATGCTCTGTTTCTCCTTGTTTATGTATCTTTACTTAATAAACCTATCTTCCCATATGTTCTGTTTCTCCTTTGTTTATGTATCTTTACTTAATAAACCTATCTTCCCAAATGTCTGTTTCTCCTTGTTTATGTATCTTTACTTAATAAACTTATCTTCCCATATGTTCTGTTTCTCCCTTGTTTATGTATCTTTACTTAATAAACTTATCTTCCCATATGCTCTGTTTCTCCCTTGTTTATGTATCTTTACTTAATAAAATTATCTTCCCATATGTTCTGTTTCTCCCTTTTTTATGTATCTTTACTTAATAAACTATCTTCCCATATGTCTGTTTCTCCTTGTTTTATGTATCTTTACTTAATAAACCTATCTTCCCTATGCTCTGTTTTTCACTTGTTTATGTATCTTTTACAATAAACCTATCTTCCCATATGTTCTGTTTCTCACTTGTTTATTTATCTTTACTTAATAAACTTATCTTCCCATATGTTCTGTTTCTCTCACTTGTTTATGTATCTTTACTTAATAAACTTATCTTCCCATATGTTCTGTTTCTCACTTGTTTATGTATCTTTACTTAATAAACCTATCTTCCCATATGTTCTGTTTTCCTTGTTTATGTATCTTTGCTTAATAAACTTATCTTCCCATATGTTCTGTTTCTCACTTGTTTATGTATCTTTACTTAATAAACCTATCTTCCCATATGCTCTGTTTTCCTTGGTTATGTATCTTTACTTAATAAACCTATCTTCCATATGCTCTGTTTCTCCTTGGTTATGTATCTTTACTTAATAAACCTATCTTCCATATGTTCTGTTTCTCCTTGTTTATGTATCTTTACTTAATAAACCTATCTTCCCATATGTTCTGTTTCTCCTTTGTTTATGTATCTTTACTTAATAAACCTATCTTCCCATATGTTCTGTTTCTCACTTGTTTATGTATCTTTACTTAATAAACCTATCTTCCCATTGCTCTGTTTCTCCTTGTTTATGTATCTTTCTTAATAAACCTATCTTCCCATATGCTCTGTTTCTCACTTGTTTTATTATGTAAAAGGAGGGTTATGTTTCTGGTCCCCTGCTTTAATAAAGGTTAGTACAGGTGGGGTTCAGTTTCTTGTCCACTGCTTGTATTAGGAGGGTTCCATTTCAGGTCCGTATTATGTATTTCCTAGTAACATGATGCTATCATTTATTATTATTCCTCCTATTCCCCATCAGGGGTGATTATAGTAGTTGTTGTTCAACGTAGGACGAGACAACATGTATTAATATAATGAACAAAGATTCATTTATATCTCTTCATATATTTAATGATGTTTCTACCTTGCAGCCTAAAACACATCTCCGCGGTATTAATTCTGCAAGTCAAGTCTCTATTTTCTGTTTTCTAGCAACAGTTCTTAAATCGTCACTATTTTACTACACAAAGCGTCATGTCTCGTAGTTATGTGTTGCACTTCTACATAGAGAGTACAACACATAGTCTCAACTATTAAATAATCTAATTATACTACACTAACTATCTGCTAACTGTCCATTCCTCCGCTGCCATCTGGGGAACTATGACACCCCCTGGAGACCTCGCCATCGCCCCGATGGCGAAATGCCAAGAAAAAATCGCACAGGTAGTGTTCAGTAGGGTGATTAGAGTGGTGAGAGCTGAAAGGGAACTAGTCACCTCACGTGTTAACGTGGCTCCACAACAACTAACAATAACAGCCAACCATGGTCGAAAAGAAAAGAAAATCCTGACGGGATCTCAGGAAGACCCAAGTTGAATGAGCAAATGGGAACTAGTCACCACACGTCGTTGAACGTGACTCATCAACTGGTCATAGGTGACCATGGCTAACAACAACAGTCAACCCTTTGTGCTCTTGTGCTGAAACCATGTAATAAAGAAATCAATCAGCAACATTTCATTAATTGGAAAATATGCGCCTATGATTCCGACTGGTGACCCAACAGCATAACACTTGGCCAATGTGAGGTGGCTGTACTGAGACATCCAATCCTCACATGAGGTAGTATTGGTTTGATGGCAGCTTGCATTAGTATGTCACTATCACTATGTCTTTCTTGCATGTCAGAGTCTTGTCACATTATCTGAAATCTCAAACAAAAAAAACAAGTTACAAATCGAAACAAAAGGAAAAACATATATATAACGTTAAACTTTTCACGTTATATGTCCTCAACGAGGTAATATCAACCAACCCCCAAGCCCGGGGGAAATAATAAACTCCCAAGATTTAACATATGATCAACAAATATGGAACAACATATATATGATGCCTAATAGCCAACATCCTATATTAATATCAACCAACCCCCAATCCCGGGACATAAATAATCCCAGAATCCAAAATACTCAGATCGACATCATATAACCATGTCTAGCAATGAACGGTGAAAAGTTAATGTGTGCCATCAACATCAACCGACCTCTGTGAGCTAATTATAATCAGCCTCCTGTAGCAGAGGGAAAGGGGTCCTAACGATAACATCAACGCTCCTTTTCTCATCTTAGAGCCGCAATGAAAGAAGTTCACAAGTCGTCTAATAAACATCCATATCACAAAAAACAATGCAAATATTTTCCATAGAATTTCCAACCATGGGAGTGATATAATATAACCCACCTGGGC
>CM036756.1:85208330-85243330 GCA_020796225.1 Arion vulgaris
ATAATCACCATTATTATGAGATGGGGTATCTTTAAAGACATAGAATCCACAATTCGTAAGATAAGTATTATAAACCTCGATATTAACTATAACATGACCTAAGTAAGGTATATGAAATCCATTTGCAGCTTTTAGCTGCACCAATTATCCTATTTAGACAAGAATCTGGAAAATACATGTGAAGGCGCTCTCCGTGAGAGCCGAAACTTGAGATCCTGTGTCTATAAGGCACCGAAACACATTTCCCCTATCACATATCCTTCAGTAATTGATTCCTACCAACCTTGTTTCCGGGCCCAGTTTTCCCGCACCCAGGGTCGTGCCCCTCTCCCCGAGTGATGTCCGTTTAAATGGCGCTCTCTGCCAACATTCAAACTATGGCCTCCCTTGCCACATCCAGAGCAACATGGTTGGGTCCTATGACTACCACTACCACCCTGAACGTTGGGAATATAATTACCGCAACGATCATGATACTCGGGATGTTGATCCCCAGGAATGATCCTGGAACCCCTGTTCAGCCTATTTTCCAAGTCTCTTACCCGACGATCCAAACCGTCCCTGACGCCATTATCTTGCATAGGGATTGGATTAGATTCCCATCTCAAGGCCTCATCACGGCAATGCAGAAATGTGGTGAAGGGCGATCCTGCCACCATAGACATTAACATTCCTGCACAGAGCCTGTCGCGCAGGGACGCAATAAACCGATCCCTGAGATTATTGGGATCGAGGGGTACTGACCCTTCCCGGGTCTGAGCTGCAGTCACCTTCGCAAAAAGGCCAGCCAAACGATGAGAGTAGTCGAGACACGACTCTCCAGCTCCCTGAGAGGACCCAAAAAAAAACTGACAGCAGGGTCTGGGCGGACCTATTATCCCCAAAGACCCGTAGTAGACCAGCCAACAAAACTTCAGGATCTTGAGCCGTCATAAGCTATATCTCCAGCTCTTCTCGAACAGAGTTCGAGACATGTTCCATTAGGGTGTCTACTTTCTCTTGACCCTGTAGGCCATAATAACGCCAGTATAGGCGAATGTCTTTCACAAATTCGTCCACTGAAGGACCGTCGCGATCTCCGAATGTCCGCACGGACTTACAAGGCGGACGTGGGAAGTGACACGCAGCTGGTGGCAATGCTCGCACCTCTGGGCAAGTATCCCGTATCTGAAACTGAGGTTCAGATAGGACAGAAAGCTGGGCGTGATGGCTCTGGAGGTGCAACCTCCAACATGCTCTCCTCACACGATTTTCCACCTCTCGTATTTCTATGAGCCATCCTAAATATTACGCAATGCGATAGAAATATAGCAATACAAATTAAGTGACCAAACGAGTACAATTGTCAGAAATATATAACCTGAAACATCAATAGTCAACCAGATGTTATATAATTAAGTAGTAATGATCATATACGGAAAAAAAATGCATATTCATATCTAGCAAGCAATGTGCGTAAATTGAATAAGAAAGATATACTCACGATGCAATTAATGCCATATAATATGATGTAAGAAAAACTGATAACATAATGTTCATAAATGTTCAACGCTATAGAAGTCACAAATCAGTCTCCATCCTGGGTAAGGGACGCCACTGTACACGGTATCCAGAACTATAACTGTAGACCTCATAAAGACAGTTATTAGATACAACCAAACGAACAATGGAGACTATATAATCCAGGTTCACATCCCAGAGTACATGCACCAGTGAGAGACTGGCATAGCTCACTTTCATTGCAGGAACCTAATTTGTCACATAACAGTCCGTAAATATTTTCCAGACAATCCTTTTCTGAACAATGTAATCCTATGAATTCGGTTTTAAAAAGTGCGATGACCAATTGCGCTGTTGCGAGTGCAGAATGCTGGCTTTAGTGTCATAACTGATTTGCAGCAGTAGCGTTGGCTAGACTCATCGACATGCACGTGTATTCGTAAAGACCAAGGGACACACAAAATGCAGTCTGCTCTATATCACTTGTATCCATGGCTACCTGATAATATTCAACTATGCAATCATAATCACGGACATGACATGTAAAGAGGCGTGTACACAGTACATCATTGTAAGAACGACCCATCCACAGTTCCCGACTAGCGAAATGCATCGTTGCCCCACATGAATAATATACACCTGGCAAACCATAAATGAGCAGGTCAGGTCGAGCTATCTCCGGGAGTTTGGTAAGAATTGATATCAAAATCAGTCCCGCTCGTACAAGAATAAAAAACGAGTATTTCGTCCTTAGGTGATTGATTGATGAATAAAGTAGTTGACGTAGATGATCCGGACCGGGGGAATACACTCCGGTCGCCCAGTCGTAATGAAGGGCTAAGAAAGGACTAACGTAGGATGATGACTAACGTTCCTAGATGGTTGATTGAAGAATTAAAGTGCCTGACGTATAAGATCCATTTTGAAGCAGAGCGGAAAGAGCCGTGTAAATAAGTATCAAAAAGTAATAAGTACTCACTCAATTCTGGTCCATGTTAAAGGGCCGATGTTGTTTCACCCTGACACCATTTGTAAAGGAGGGGGTTATGTTTCTGGTCCACTGCTTTAATAAAGGTGTAGTACGGTGGGGTTCAGTTTCTTGTCCGCATGCTTGTATTAGGAGGGGTTCCATTTCAGGTCCGTATTATGTATTTCCTAGTAACATGATGCTATCATTTATTATTATTCCTCCTATTCCCCATCAGGGGTGATTATAGTAGTTGTTGTTCAACGTAGGACGAGACAACATGTATTAATATAATGAACAAAGATTCATTTATATCTCTTCATATATTTAATGATGTTTCTACCTTGCAGCCTAAAACACATCTCCGCGGTATTAATTCTGCAAGTCAAGTCTCTATTTTCTGTTTTCTAGCAACAGTTCTTAAATCGTCACTATTTTACTACACAAAAGCGTCATGTCTCGTAGTTATGTGTTGCACTTCTACATAGAGTACAACACATAGTCTCAACTATTAAATAATCTAATTATACTACACTAACTATCTGGCTAACTGTCCATTCCTCCGCTGCCATCTGGGGAACTATGACATAGTATCTTTACTTAATAAACTTATCTTCCCATATGCTCTGTTTCTCACTTGTTTATGTATCTTTACTTAATAAACTTATCTTCCCATATGCTCTGTTTCTCACTTGTTTATGTATCTTTACTTAATAAACCTATCTTCCCATATGTTCTGTTTCTCCCTTGTTTATGTATCTTTACTTAATAAACCTATCTTCCCAAATGCTCTGTTTCTCCCTTGTTTATGTATCTTTACTTAATAAACCTATCTTCCCAAATGCTCTGTTTCTCCCTTGTTTATGTATCTTTACTTAATAAACTTATCTTCCCATATGTTCTGTTTCTCCTTTGTTTATGTATCTTTACTTAATAAACTTATCTTCCCATATGCTCTGTTTCTCCCTTGTTTATGTATCTTTACTTAATAAACTTATCTTCCCATATGTTCTGTTTCTCCTTTGTTTATGTATCTTTACTTAATAAACTTATCTTCCATATGCTCTGTTTCTCCTTGTTTATGTATCTTTACTTAATAAACCTATCTTCCCATATGCTCTGTTTCTCACTTGTTTATGTATCTTTACTTAATAAACCTATCTTCCCATATGTTCTGTTTCTCACTTGTTTATGTATCTTTACTTAATAAACTTATCTTCCCATATGTTCTGTTTCTCTCACTTGTTTATGTATCTTTACTTAATAAACTTATCTTCCCATATGTTCTGTTTCTCACTTGTTTATGTATCTTTACTTAATAAACCTATCTTCCCATATGTTCTGTTTCTCCCTTGTTTATGTATCTTTACTTAATAAACTTATCTTCCCATATGTTCTGTTTCTCACTTGTTTATGTATCTTTACTTAATAAACCTATCTTCCCATATGCTCTGTTTCTCCCTTGTTATGTATCTTTCTTAATAAACCTATCTTCCCATATGCTCTGTTTCTCCCTTGGTTATGTATCTTTACTTAATAAACCTATCTTCCCATATGTTCTGTTTCTCCTTTGTTTATGTATCTTTACTTAATAAACCTATCTTCCCATATGTTCTGTTTCTCCTTGGTTATGTATCTTTACTTAATAAACCTATCTTCCCATATGTTCTGTTTCTCACTTGTTTATGTATCTTTACTTAATAAACCTATCTTCCCATATGCTCTGTTTCTCCCTTGTTTATGTATCTTTACTTAATAAACCTATCTTCCCATATGCTCTGTTTCTCACTTGTTTATGTATCTTTACTTAATAAACTTATCTTCCCATATGCTCTGTTTCTCACTTGTTTATGTATCTTTACTTAATAAACTTATCTTCCCATATGCTCTGTTTCTCACTTGTTTATGTATCTTTACTTAATAAACCTATCTTCCATATGTTCTGTTTCTCCCTTGTTTATGTATCTTTACTTAATAAACCTATCTTCCCAAATGCTCTGTTTCTCCCTTGTTTATGTATCTTTACTTAATAAACTTATCTTCCCATATGTTCTGTTTCTCCTTTGTTTATGTATCTTTACTTAATAAACTTATCTTCCCATATGCTCTGTTTCTCCCTTGTTTATGTATCTTTACTTAATAAACTTATCTTCCCATATGCTCTGTTTCTCCCTTGTTTATGTATCTTTACTTAATAAACCTATCTTCCCATATGTTCTGTTTCTCACTTGTTTATGTATCTTTACTTAATAAACTTATCTTCCCATATGTTCTGTTTCTCCCTTGTTTATGTATCTTTACTTAATAAACCTATCTTCCCATATGTTCTGTTTCTCCCTTGTTTATGTATCTTTACTTAATAAACTTATCTTCCCATATGTTCTGTTTCTCCTTTGTTTATGTATCTTTACTTAATAAACTTATCTTCCCATATGCTCTGTTTCTCCCTTGTTTATGTATCTTTACTTAATAAACTTATCTTCCCATATGTTCTGTTTCTCCTTGTTTTGTATCTTTACTTAATAAACTTATCTTCCCATATGGTCTGTTTCTCCCTTGTTTATGTATCTTTACTTAATAAACCTATCTTCCCATATGCTCTGTTTCTCACTTGTTTATGTATCTTTACTTAATAAACCTATCTTCCCATATGTTCTGTTTCTCACTTGTTTATGTATCTTTACTTAATAAACTTATCTTCCCATATGTTCTGTTTCTCTCACTTGTTTATGTATCTTTACTTAATAAACTTATCTTCCCATATGTTCTGTTTCTCACTTGTTTATGTATCTTTACTTAATAAACTTATCTTCCCATATGTTCTGTTTCTCACTTGTTTATGTATCTTTACTTAATAAACCTATCTTCCCATATGTTCTGTTTCTCCTTTGTTTATGTATCTTTACTTAATAAACTTATCTTCCCATATGTTCTGTTTCTCACTTGTTTATGTATCTTTACTTAATAAACCTATCTTCCCATATGCTCTGTTTCTCCCTTGGTTATGTATCTTTACTTAATAAACTTATCTTCCCATATGCTCTGTTTCTCCATTGGTTATGTATCTTTACTTAATAAACCTATCTTCCCATATGTTCTGTTTCTCCCTTGTTTATGTATCTTTACTTAATAAACCTATCTTCCCATATGTTCTGTTTCTCCCTTGGTTATGTATCTTTACTTAATAAACCTATCTTCCCATATGTTCTGTTTCTCACTTGTTTATGTATCTTTACTTAATAAACTTATCTTCCCATATGCTCTGTTTCTCCCTTGGTTATGTATCTTTACTTAATAAACCTATCTTCCCATATGCTCTGTTTCTCCCTTGTTTATGTATCTTTACTTAATAAACTTATCTTCCCATATGCTCTGTTTCTCCATTGGTTATGTATCTTTACTTAATAAACCTATCTTCCCATATGCTCTGTTTCTCCCTTGTTTATGTATCTTTACTTAATAAACTTATCTTCCCATATGCTCTGTTTCTCCCTTGTTTATGTATCTTTACTTAATAAACTTATCTTCCCATATGTTCTGTTTCTCACTTGTTTATGTATCTTTACTTAATAAACTTATCTTCTCATATGTTCTGTTTCTCACTTGTTACTTATTTTTTATTTTTTTCCGATCCAGAAGCACTCGAGCTTTTTCAGCTCTTCGGCTCGGTACCATGTACATCGTAACCCTTCGGTTCAGTGCCACGAACACCATAAATCTGGAGAACATGTGGCTTTTCTGCCAACCTCTTTTCCTGTATACTCTGCTTCGCACTTGTTCATGATCTTCTTATAGAAAACATTTTTGCTTTAGCATTTTGTCTACTTTGATCTACCCCAGATAGCAGCTGGGGTTAGAATTTCAAAGTTTAAGCACAAATAGGAAATATAAAAGGGGAAAGATTCTCAAGGTGCGCGAGGAGTAGGTTGGTGGGTGGGTGGAAGAAGTTGGTCTTTGAGAAAAACGTAATGAACAAAATCTGTAAGCAAATAAATGCACCAGCTGTTTAGCCTTTCCTTAACTGTATTGACTGTTCAAGTTAATTGCTTTTAAGTGTACAGCACTTACTATACATATACATCATATTAGAGAGAGGAAGAGAGAGAGAGAGAGAGAGGAAGAGAGAGAGAGAAAGATAGAGAGAAATAATGACTATTTGTTCCGAGTTAATCATTATTCCGGGAGAAGAATGTGTCTATAATTGTTTCCTCTCTGTCACGTGACAATTAACTTGATTGTATGAGTCCTAGACGACAAAAAATTATAATAAAAACATAGAATTATATATTTATTTTACTGGTACAGACAGGGATCAGAGAAATCACCTTCATTTTTATCACTGGATACGCAGGAGTCAGTGGTAATGAACGAGCTGATAGATTGACTGGCAGGACTTCTTCTTCTTTCTCGAATCCTGTATGCCTCACAGCGTCAGGTCAGGAAGAGATTTCTAAAACGGTCCCTAGTATGCGCTTCGTAGATAGTCTCTTTCGTCGCCTCTGTTATCTCTGAGGTCCATCTTTTGCGTGGCCGGCCTTTTGCTTTGTACCCATTGTATCGGAGCAGCATTGCTCTTTGGGTGCACTGTCTGATGGTAATCTGCTTACGTGACCGAACCATTTAATTTGTTGTTTCTTGATGAAGTCTAGTACTGATGTTGTACCCACTTTTTCCTGATGTCTTCATTCCTCAACTGGTCTCTTCTTGTTACACCCAGCATTCTGCGTAGACACTTCATCTCTGTTGTGACTAGTTTTCTTCTATCGTTTGTTGTCAGCGTCCAGGTTTGGCACTGGTAACATAATGTGGGAGAAAGATTGTGTTGAACATTGCTCTTTTTGTGTTCATGGTGACGTGTTTGCATCTTAAAATTGGCGCCATTTGCCCTATCATTTGATTTGCTTTGTTGCATCTGTGTTGAATTTCATTAGTTATTCTTCCATTTGCTGAAAAATGCTCCCCAGCTGGCAGGACTACAATATCAAAGGGAGCTGCCATGGACTGAAATGACATTCTTAATGCATTCAGAGCGTCTTTCCGAAAAGAGGAGTTTAAGAGTTGTGAATCCCACTCGCAGACCAGATGGATGTCGATATTGATGCAGCCCGAAAAGAACTACATACAATATGCAAATATGCAAATAGATTGATTAATCAACATCGAACTGGCGTGTTGGGCCGCTGAATGCTGCTGGATTTATTGAAACAGGGATTCGAGCACCTATACACGTGTCAGGAGAGCTATGATGATAATTCTCATCAAACTGATAACTGAGAAAATATTTCATTAGATTTCACTAACATAATGTCTACAAATTAATGTTAATATTTATTAGATAACTAAAATTTGCACTCAAATACAATAATTCTTATAAGCAATAAATACATTAATATTTAATAGCAATAAAATACATTAATTTGTAATAGCACTCAATTACATTAATATTTAATAGCAATGAAGTACATTAATTTGTAATAGCACTCAAATACATTAATATTTAATAGCAATGAAGTACATTAATTTGTAATAGCACTCAAATACATTAATTTTTAACAACACTCAAATACATTAATTTGTAATAGCACTCAAATACATTAATATTTAATAGCAATGAAATACATTAATTTGTAATAGCACTCAAATACATTAATTTTTAACAACACTCAAATACATTAATATTTAATAGCAATGAAGTACATTAATTTGTAATAGCACTCAAATACATTAATTTTTAACAACACTCAAATACATTAATTTTTAACAACACTCAAATACATTAATTTTTAATAGCACTCAAATACATTAATTTTTAATAGCACTCAAATACATTAATTTTTAATAGCAATGAAATACATTAATTTGTAATAGTACTCAAATACATTAATTTTTAATAGCAATAAATTACATTACATTTTTAATAGCAATAAAATACATTACATTTTCAGAAAATCTGTCCTAGATATATTTCCAGTCAAATATCCGCTTATGTTTAAAGAATTTTAAATGGCCGGATCTGTCCCTAACATATGAATCTCCGCAGTGCACAAACTATTCCGTATATTTAGATCAAGAAACTAAAGAAGAATAACAGAAGCAAATGCAGAATAGAAAACATACATTGAAGATTCTCTTACACGTCAAATTACCTTGCACACCTGTTACTCACAACAAACACATTTTACCCAAGCTATAAATACGTGTGTTAAATTAGTTTGAAAGTAATTTCTATTTACCTAAGTTTCAAATAAATCAAATAGGGTAAAAGCAGTTTGATTTCTGTGTTCCTGTGTGCGTCAATGTGATTGCATTGAAAGTTAGTAGCTGGTTCAGAATCATGCTAAAACACACAGAAAACGTGCAGTTCATTTTTGGAGGGGATCTAGGATTGCACTCACCAACATGTTTACTTTGACCCTGATAACTGGGGAGTTCAACATGTCTGCGTGTTATTTCAGAGCTGTGAAAAATAAAGAATACATTCCTGGTTAATGTTGAAAACTTCTTTGAACTTGTGATTCTCTTGTCAATTTCTTGTACATCTGCTTTGTTTTTTTTCTCATCATCTTTATTTTTCAATTTCTTTTCTTAAATTTGTGTCTTTTTGTCAATGTTATTTTAATGTAATTTTATTGTATTCATTTCTTGAGCTTTTTTCTGTATTAATTTTCAATTCTTCATTTAATTTCTTCTTTATTCTGGTTTTTTTTTACAATTTGTTTTCGTTCCTTGATGAAGTTCTGTTTTTTTTCCTGTTAAATTAAGTTGTGATGTATTTTTTTCCTTTTTCGTATTCTGTTTCTTCCTTCCTTTCTTTCATCTTTTGCGTTCTTGATTTCATTTCTCAAATGCTTACTTTAGTCTTTACTTTCATCTTTTGAGTTCTTGATTTCATTTCTCAAATGCTTACTTCAGTCTTTACTTTCATCTTTTGCGTTCTTGATTTCATTTCTCAAATGCTTACTTCAGTCTTTACTTTCATCTTTTGCGCTCTTGATTTCATTTCTCAAATGCTTACTTTAGTCTTTACTTTCATCTTTTGCGTTCTTGATTTCATTTCTCAAATGCTTACTTCAGTCTTTACTTTCATCTTTTGCGTTCTTGATTTCATTTCTCAAATGCTTACTTCAGTCCTTACTTTCATCTTTTGCGTTCTTGATTTCATTTCTCAAATGCTTACTTCAGTCCTTACTTTCATCTTTTGCGCTCTTGATTTCATTTCTCAAATGCTTACTTCAGTCTTTACTTTCATCTTTTGCGTTCTTGATTTCATTTCTCAAATGCTTACTTCAGTCTTTACTTTCATCTTTTGCGTTCTTGATTTCATTTCTCAAATGCTTACTTCAGTCCTTACTTTCATCTTTTGCGTTCTTGATTTCATTTCTCAAATGCTTACTTCAGTCCTTACTTTCATCTTTTGCGTTCTTGATTTCATTTCTCAAATGCTTACTTCAGTCCTTACTTTCTTCCCTTATGTATTCCGCCATTTCTGCTTTCTTTCATTTAACTTTTCTCTTTTTTTTATATTCATTTGTTCCTTCTTTCATTTATTTTGTGTGTGTGTTCTTTCTGTCTGACATTACTCATGTATTTCTATTATGCTTGATAAATTCCTACTGACTGTTTTTAATTATATTCTTCATCACTATTTTCTTCAGCCTTCCATTTACATTTCCTTCATTAATTCTTTTCATCAAAGTAGTATGTCTTTATTTCTGTCTTCCTTCCATCTTTGATAGTTTTTATTTTTGCTTCCGTGTTTATTCGTGGATACGTTATTCTTCCATTGTTCTACAGTTTTTCTATCTTTATTTATTTCGTTTCTTCCTTTCTTACTTTTCAATGTATTGTTATTTTCGTATATTACTGTTATTTTCCCTCTTTTTTGTTCTTTCTTCCAGTCTTATTTCGTTTACTCCGTCCTTATTTCACTCCTGTTTACTTATTTTCTTATTTTCTCACTTTCTACCTTTTCCCTTTCTTACTCTTTTGTGTCCATTCCTTCTTTCATGTATAATTTCTTTCCTCATTTCATTCCTTCTTTCATGTATAATTTCTTTCCTCATTTCATTCCTTCTTTCATGTATAATTTCTTTCCTCATTTCATTCCTTCTTTCATGTATAATTTCTTTCCTCATTTCATTCCTTCTTTCATGTATAATTTCTTTCCTCATTTCAGTCCTTCTTTCATGTATAATTTCTTTCCTCATTTCAGTCCTTCTTTCATGTATAATTTCTTTCCTCATTTCAGTCCTTCTTTCATGTATAATTTCTTTCCTCATTTCAGACCTTCTTTCATGTATAATTTCTTTCCTCATTTCAGTCCTTCTTTCATGTATAATTTCTTTCCTCATTTCAGTCCTTCTTTCTTTCTTTCATCAATGTTTCACTTCTTTCTTTCTTTCTTGAATTTTCATTTCGTACAGGCATTTCTTCATATGATCTACAATCATATCTATATTCTATCTACAATCATATCTATATTCTATCTACAATCATATCTATATTCAATCTACAATCATATCTATATTCGATCTACAATCATATATGTATTCGATCTACAATCATATCTATATTCAATCTACAATCATATCTATATTCAATCGACAATCATATCTATATTCAATCTACAATCATATCTATATTCTATCTACAATCATATCTATATTCAATCTTCAATCATATCTATATTCTATCTACAATCATATCTATATTCAATCTACAATCATATCTATATTCGATCTACAATCATATATGTATTCGATCTACAATCATATCTATATTCAATCTACAATCATATCTATATTCAATCTACAATCATATCTATATTCAATCTACAATCATATCTATATTCATTCTACAATCATATCTATATTCAATCTACAATCATATCTATATTCAATCTACAATTATATCTATATTCAATCTACAATCATATCTATATTCAATCTACAATCATATCTATATTCAATCTACAATCATATCTATATTCGATCTACAATCATATCTATATTCAATCTACAATCATATATATATTCGATCTACAATCATATCTATATTCAATCTACAATCATATCTATATTCAATCTACAATCATATCTATATTCAATCTACAATCATATCTATATTCGATCTACAATCATATCTATATTCAATCTACAATCATATCTATATTCATTCTACAATCATATCTATATTCAATCTACAATCATATCTATATTCGATCTACAATCATATATGTATTCGATCTACAATCATATCTATATTCAATCTACAAATCATATCTATATTCGATCTACAATCATATCTATATTCGATCTACAATCATATCTATATTCAATCTACAATCATATCTATATTCGATCTACAATCATATCTATATTCGATCTACAATCATTATCTTATATTCAATCTACAATTATATCTATATTCAATCTACAATCATATATATATTCGATCTACAATCATTATATTCGATCTACAATCATATCTATATTCGATCTACAATCATATCTATATTCGATCTACAATCATATCTATATTCGATCTACAATCATATCTATATTCGATCTACAATCATATCTATATTCGATCTACAATCATATCTATATTCGATCTATATTCACTTACTACGATCAGGTGCATGTCACTTTGCTCTAAAGAAAGACTTTAAGATCAAATGTCATTTTCTTGTCCAAACCTCCTGCTGTTTTACGCAGTACGGGGCACTTTCTTCACTATAACTTGAGAACCGTACGTCACATTTCTCAGACATGTTTAACATAAGGAATTAATCTTACAATTAGAATATATGTCGTTTGTAATTGTTAGTCTCACACTCAGGCATTAATATTTTAGCACCATCATTCATTAGCTTTTTCATGTGTGCTATTTCAGCATCAGAACCAAGATGAATATATGGAATTGATCGCTGAATCACTAAGCAGACATTGAAATGGGAGACAAAGGATTCAAAAAAAAGGACACTTGAGAAACACTGAAATCAACTTTACTGAGAAAGGTGAGAAATATTGAACTCATTTGCATTGAAGAGATTGTACGTTCAGAAATGGAGAAATTATTTGCATGCTGTGTTTACTCTGTAGCAGCACGAGATGAGTTATAATAAAATGTAATATATTATAATAAAATGTAATATGATATAATAAAATGTAATATATTATAATAAAATGTAATATAATTTAATATTTTTAACCTTTCCCGTCTTTAGAAGAGGTAAATTGGAAAGTGTTTACTGCAGCAACTTGCGAGTTTGTGCTTGTCTCTCTTGACTTTCAGCTCATTCCTAAGTCTAGGTTCACAAGATTCTGCCCCTTTGCGTAATGTTGTTTTAAACAAACTTGTTCATCGGTCAGTTTTTTTTCTCCATTTGTTGAGACTGATAGAAAAGTTCTTTATTGAATACTTACAGACATATAATAATAATAATTCCTCTCGTACTGTTACACGTTACATAGGGCCTGCACAGAATGTCTCCATACCGCTCTATCCTAGGCAACTCGCTCAATTTCCTCCATGGAACTGATATTTCTTGCCTCTCTCAGCAAAGTTCGTTTCAGGGTCTCCTTAGGTCGTCCTCTCTTCCTAAGAACCCTTTCATTCCACCTTTCATTTCACCTTTCATTTCACCTTTCATTTCACCTTTCATTCCACCTTTCATTTCACCTTTCATTCCACCTTTCATTCCACCTTACATTTCACCTTTCATTCCACCTTTCATTCCACCTTTCATTCCACCTTTCATTTCACCTTTCATTCCACCTTTCATTTCACCTTTCATTCCACCTTTCATTCCACCTTTCATTTCACCTTTCATTCCACCTTTCATTCCACCTTTCATTTCACCTTTCATTCCACCTTTCATTCCACCTTTCATTCCACCTTTCATTCCACCTTTCATTCCACCTTTCATTCCACTTCATTTCTTCTCAGGATGTGTCCAACATATCTCCATCTTCTCTTTCTTATAACAGTTGTCACTAGTGGTTGACTAGACATTTCTTCTCAGGATGTGTCCAACATATCTCCATCTTCTCTTTCTTATAACAGTTGTCACTAGTGGTTGACTAGACATTTCTTCTCAAGATGTGTCCAACATATCTCCATCTTCTCTTTCTTATAACAGTTGTCACTAGTTGTTGACTAGACATTTCTTCTCAGGATGTGTCCAACATATCTCCATCTTCTCTTTCTTATAACAGTTGTCACTAGTGGTTGATCAGATATTTCTCTGAATTCGTAACATTGCAGATATAATATAGTATCTTCTTCTTCTGCGTTCTCACTAGATTGGGATTTTGGATTCTCTAATAAAGACAGCCGTCTGCCTCAGATTATCAGCCAAGCCATACAGTTTGTCTTGGACGCTAGTGTAAGTGGGCCACCTCTTTCTTCTCAGTCTGCATACTGAGGGCAGTTCTGTGGGATATAATTCCTATAATTTCTGCTTCCCCATTTGTTCCGACCTCTTCCGAAATAAGTTTTCGCCACCCTCTTGATGGTAGGTCTGACATTCTTACTGTGTAGCTAAATCTCCGAGGCAGATTGAGGCAGACCATAGAATCCGTTATCCCATTCCTCATTGTGAGGGGTCGTTGCACCATGTTATGCGCCTTACGGCCTGGTACATCCGTTTTCTGCAAGTATTTGTTTCGGGTTAGTATTCCCTAGCGGACACGTGCATCCGATTTCAGTCAAATCTCCTTAATCGCCTCTTACGACATGCGTGGCAGGTAACAGTGGTTCTATTCTTTACACCCCAAATTTGGCCCCGGTAACCACTCGGGCGTAATATAGTATTATATAATAGCATTGCTCACATTGCCTATTTTAGTATAACATTGTTAACAGAGATGTACAGTAGTCTATGCAGATTTATGGGAGTAACAAGAAGAGACCGGTTGAGAAATGAAGACATCAGGGGAAAAGTGAGTACAGCATCAGCACTGCACTTCATCAAGAAACAACAAATTAAATGATTCAGCCACAAAAGCAAATTACCAACAGACAGTGCACCTCAACGAGCAATTTTACTCCAATACATTGTATACAACACAAAAAGTGGACCTCAGAGATAACAGTTGCGACGAAATGCACTGTTTATAAAACGCATACAAAACTACGTTCTAGAAATATCTTCTTATCATGACAGTGTGAGGAAAACAGGATTAGGAAAAAGAAAAGAAAGAAAGAAAGATTGTACACTTTGCTAATTATATATATATATAGCAGGCCATTGCTCATTCTGTTTATTGATATTTTTTTTTTTTACGTGCGGCTATTTAAGAAGAGAAAAATCTCAACATCTGGTATATCGCTTATCTGGCTGTTCCATTAAGTGCGCCAATGTCTGAATTTGTCAGAGGATGGTAAGCCCTGTTGAATTCTAAAAAAAATGAAGTGCGCACTCAGCGGGAGATTTGGTGCACAATTTCTTGTCTCTTGGGAGACAACGCACTAAATAGTCTTGTAAACTGCCAGAACTGATAGCTTCCTTTATGCAGAAAATGCAGGAAAAAGCAGGTTACAGGTGGCTTAAGACATCGTATTTAGGAAATATTTGCTTCCTTTGGGTGTGAGAAGTGCCTCTGTTTCTCACACTCACTCACATTCACACTCACTCACACTCCCACTCTCTCACATACACTCACAAACAAAACTCTCTCTTACCCGAATATTCATTCTTTAATCACACACATATTTACAACTTATCTTTTTCTCACACTCACAGACTTACGCATGTATACTCATACTATAGTCTTTTCAACAACTCATGCCCACAGTCCAGCGCGAATTGTAGCAAAACCATCGATTCTACAGTAGCGAAACTTTGCACCCAATCTTAGAATTATACCGACGCAAATGTCTGATAGAATAAATTGCTATAGGAAACCTGGATTTTGTAATATAACGGTTTCCTTTGATGTTGGCGGTGTATTCGCCGAGTCTGACACAGAATTTTAGTTTTCACAATAAACGCACCAATATGACATTTCATGTCAAGTCTCATTCAAAGGCGTATCATCCCAGCTCATACATGGGGCCAATGTTGATACTTGCAATGGTGTCATGAAAAAAACAAGAAATGAAGATTTAGTTGTATTATTGTTTTTTTTAAATATAATTTACATTACATTTAAAGTTAGCTGCAATGTCATAATGTCATCCCCCTTTCGCGTCCAGACTTTGGATTGACAATGGCGGAACTACTTTGAAACGTTCTCTTCAAATCGCTACTTCTTCGGTACAATGTGCGTGTGTTAACATATGTGGTAGGGAGGTATCACTACAATAAAATAGTTCTTTACTCTGGTTCTTGTACACTGTGGTACAGATGACCCATATGTGCATGGAGTCAAAGGCGCATTGGGACAACGCCACGCCAGGATTAGTGGGCTGGTTCTAATCAAGATCCTACCCCACCTCCACGTGGTAACCCTGATAACAGACATTGATTCTTGTCTGGCTAAGCGAGTAGGGATCGAGGGAGAACTACTCTGGCGTGGGCAGAGATGCAGACGTAGTCACGTTGGATGAGATCCGACCGCAACACAGACGAGCGGAATATCAGAGTGACTATTAATGTACGTCTCTCCCGGCCGATATGAAAAGCTGAACGGATAACCATAAAGGGATGAGGGGTGCATCCAGAGAAGAGACGTGGGTCCACGTGGAGCAAAACTTGGGCCTGAGATGAGTTGCATGTGGGTCCACATAGGGTGAAACTCGGAGCCCTGAGGTGGAGGCATGAGTTGAGCCCAGTGTCCAGACAACCTAGAGGCTGGTAAATGTGAGCACGGTGAGAACTGATGGAAATGTTGGGGCAGGCACCAGGACAGAGCGAGCACACATGCGGACGATGCACGGGTGGACCCACCGGTGGGTAAACGTGCATGGCGATGATGGTGAGGGAGCGTGGCAGGCGTAGTGGTGAGCGGAGCAACAAAGGTGCAGAAAACTGGAAAACCCAGCTGAGTCTTGAATTCAGTGCGCGTTTCCGCTCGCAGCGAACTACTACTGCCTTGTAGTTAGATTGAGAACAATCAAAAGCTAGCGAAGCAAACTGTACACAAAACTGGACTGAAGGAAAATCAAGTAGTCCACAAAAAGACCGGCAACCTGGGCAGATGATGCTCGACAGCCCGAGAGGGTAGGTCGTCTTCTTCATCTTTCGAATATTCTTCATGGCCAATTTTATCATTCTTCTTGTGATATATAATTGGTCCTTTGACAAGAACGGAGTAATCTACGTCGGGTCGATTGTGCGCCCATGGTGTCTAGGCTCGTCCATCCGGTTTCAGCCAGCTTTTGATTTACTAGGGTGAGCTTTCCCTAGGATACGATCCTTTCTGCCGACTATGTCGGCCGGGATCTTTGCCTTTTCGATCAGCTTTGCCGTATATTTGGGCATTGTGATCTACGCCAAGACAGTGAGTTACGCTGTTATGCCCTTTCTGACTGTGAGGTCGTTCCGGATTAGAAATATTTACGGGGCTTATCAGCTTGTCCTCAAACGGCGTCTTACTCGTATAAAACACCGTGTAAAGTATCGGCCTTCGCCAATGTTCGGATCCGGACAGCCTGTAAGATCTTTATATTGTCGATCTTACTTTACTGGCCACTTTTAGTTTGTTCCAGAGCAGGAGCATTCTCAGCCTTTACGAGACGTGTGTAGGTACTTGGCAATTTGCAGGTTTTACTTCGTATTTTCCCTAGCCTCGGGAAACATCGGACTGGGGTCAAGCACAAATAATGTATAGGGCCGTTTCAATCGGAGCTAGCAACGCAACAGAGATTTTGCGCTCGCCACCATTACCCACCCCAGTTCTTCCGGGGATGTTAGTTGTGACTGCAACCGTACCTTACACGGTTTTCCCAGGGTGGGTAGTTTCGTTATGCACTTAAGCGCAACTTTATGTTTTGCGCTCGACCAACCTTGCCCCGTAAATGTATCTGCGCCAGGCCACCTTTACATAGTCAGCTGCAATCTTCCCTCGTACCGACACGAGGGTAGAGTTTTATTCGTTACGCATCTGACTTATCTAGTCTTGCCCCACAGCTGGCAATGTTTGCTCCCTCCTAGGGTTTCGAGTTTTGCCTTATGTGAGCATACGTTTTGTCACTGGATGCACCTCTCATCCTTTCATGTTTACTAATCTCCCCATCGGCAGAGAAACTAGTAATTTGTGGCGGGACCTTTGACTTACACTTCTAGCTTGTGCATGGAGTCTCCTCATGCTCCGGAGATGGCAGTTTGTGTTCGGCCCTTACTCCGGGGGAGTAAGGATTATATCATAGACGTTTAGCTGCTGTTTTTTTTTGTTCGGGAACTTGGGCAATATTTTGCTGGACATCGGCCAGGGGATTCGTGCATTTTGTTCGGACCTACCTTGCTTTTTCGTGCTTTCTACCACTACCAGTAGTTCTCCCCGATCCCTGCCCCCATTAGCCAGATTGGAACCAAAGTCTGCTTCCAGGGTCACCACCCGGAGGTAGGGGACAGGCTCACTAATCCTGGCACACCCCCTCATGCGCCTTTGACCCCAGGTAGACCGTCTAAGGATCGATACCTTACAAGAAAATAGCAGCCTGCTGCCTTGCAGGTTGACTAGGGCAGTCAAAGGCTGACGGAGAGCGAACCCAGTAAACGCGGGCTGAAATCAGACACGTCACCGAAGGACAAGCACTAGACCTCTAAATGGTACAGAAGATTGTGACGTAAAACAAACGTTCTTGGCAAAGGCTGTTTATATATCACAATAAGAATGATAAAAATGGCCGAAAAGAACGATCCTCAAACTCATTAGAAATATTATTTCAATGTCTGTTTTGAGAAGTCAACAATATGACCCAATAGCCTCACACTAATTTCGATATACGCCTTTAACTAAAAGTTCGTGTCGCACTTATGACGTCATTTAATTACCATGGTCAAGCACGAGTCTATTTGGTGCATGGAAAATGCAAAAATTGTTTTTAAAAATACGGAATTCGTCCTGAATCTTGCTATTTTTGTCATCAATGTATTAAATGGCTGTAAGCATTAGTTTTCTTCAACCATGCCAATGGACGCGTTAAATATATAGCACAAAGAAGGAAACATCTAGATGGTATAATTGTTTGATGGTATGAATGGCCAAAAATATTTTGTAGCGTCGGGAACGTGTGTAGTTCACATGCAAGGTTTCAAGTTATTTATTCAAATGATTACAAAGATACACATTTTTATCTGTGGGCATGACAAGTTGAACGGACTATAATACATACTCAGTTACACATTCATAGATTCTACTAACTCAAGAACTAACTCATGAACTAACTAACACATACTCAGTTAAACATTCATAGATTCTACAAACTCATGAACTAACTCATGAACTAACTAGCACATACTCAGTTAAACATTCATAGATTCTACAAACTCATGAACTAACTCATGAACTAACGAACACATACTCGGTTACACATTAATAGATTCAACAAACTCATGAACTAACTCATGAACTAACACATAATCAGTTACGCATTCACAGATTCAACAAACTCATGAACTAACTCATGAACTAACTAACACATACTCAGTTACACATTCACAGATTCAACAAACTCATGAACTAACTCATGAACTAACACATACTCAGTTACCAACGTATTAATCACTTCACCACAAATACTCTCGTGTAGTTTTTCATCTTCTGTGCTTTCGTTTAACCTCTGGTGTCCATATAAGTGCAGTTTTCGTTGCAGACTTAGTGTCCAGGCATAACACATGTCCAGCATCTCTTTGAAATGATGTAATTCCAATTCTCTTGCTGGCACTGTGCAAGCAGTTCATGATTAGAGATAATTATTGACCAGAACATGCCTCAAATATTTCGGAGAAAAGTTGAATGGCAGGTGACAAGTTTGAACATATTTGGTTCTGTCATTCTCCAGAATTCTGAGTTGTATAGTCAAGTTGATAGCATACAGCTACGGTATATATTATTCTTGGTTCTAGTGCTGTAGCGGGCTAATGAGAACCATGATTGCACGGTGTGCCTTGCTCAGATTTTAATGCCAGATCCAGATCTTGCCTGGTTCCGTAATTAGTACATCGATTCATTTAAAAAAATAATAAAACCATATTCCCCTGCAAATAAGAAATAACTAACTTTTTTTTTATTCTTTAAAAAATGCAGGGCATGCTACTGTAAATTCTTAGGTTTTTTTTTAACCAAGGCAACATTTTTTATGTGGTTTAAATTTCATTAAATGAATTAAGTAACTTTTGTAGGAAAAAACAACAGACAAATTCAGCGTTTCGACAAAAAGAGCTTTATCAAGAAAACGATACAAAATTTAAGTACGCATGACCTACATATAAAAACAAAACTTAAAAGAAATAAACACATATTACGGTATATAATGTAACAGTTATAGACAGTAATGCTTAAATAAGAAATTCAAATACAGGTATTTTATTGTTTGTTGCCAGTGCACCCCATTTTGAGAGACACTGCATTATTTGCCAAGTACTCACAACAAAAATCTATATGGAGACAAATACGAGCATTATGCTTGAAAGCAGTAAATTAAATGTAGTTTGCAAAGCTCACCTTTCTATCGATTCAGTATGAGGACATACCGAGGGCAGAAAGTTTACATGAGTTATGGTAGAGAGAAAGAAATGTTTGCTGAAACAAATAAAACGTTAGTACAAGCAAACACCAACAAAACAGTGTCTCATAACTTGGTTGTGAATAACATCTTTTAACATCCATAATTTCTACGTCAAGTTCACAGACTAACCTAATAAATCAATAGAAATTTCGTGAGAAACTTTCTTTGCCTGCAATAGCACAGAATAAACATAAAATAGAACAGATTAGAAGCAGGAACACTCTTCATACTGACTGATTGACTGACTGATTGACTGATTGACTGATTGACTGATTGATAGGAACATCATCATTGTACTTCAGTGAGTAACCATGTGTGCTCTGATCTCTTTCTAACACAGGAATATCTCAATTGGAGAGCACGAACTCCGTAGCACCGGCGAGGGTCCCTGATGTAATTTTGAAGATGGTGAAGATATTTTTGTTGGAATTTTATTTGTAATATTTTCTAATGAATTTTACACAGGCAGCGACATTCCAGCCTGCACTTCTCGATTCTGAACTGTCAATTGTTCTTGTACTTCTCAAATTGAACACTGGACCTACATTTTATCGTCCGTCTCCGATAGGACTGGAACTCGACCTCACCTACACTGAGATCAGGGATCTCTGAAAAAATATCCAGTTGGCTCCGGAGGGGAAGGGGGAAAGGGGTGGGGAGAGCGAACCTGGTACCTTTGGCACGAGATATGAACACCTAAGCTCTACACCACCGAGTCCACAGTATCTTCAAACTAAACTATTGAAACTATACATATACTTTTCTATATGACTTTTCATGGGGACTCAATGTGTATTTGTTTTCAATATTAACAGCTATCAGGTCGACCTGGTTTCTTCCCGCGTGTTGTCGAGGCACTTAAGGGGTGCAAATAATAGTAACACTGCGACCTACAAGGCATGTCGTAAGAGGTGGCTGAGGTAGGGGCCTAGGGAAGATACCCTAGTAAATAAAAAGCAGAAATCGGATGTGCTGGACTACTTGTAGGTGCATAACTAGCACACCGTACTTTCGCTCTTAAGCTCGGATCACATACAAATCAGAAAGAGTGGTTAACAAGTGGTCAATATGGATCGTTCGAGGAAGATCTGGTTTCAATTGCGTACTTGCAGAGAAACACTGGAAGTAAAAGTGACCATAATAGCCGTCCATCGCAAGCGATGATGACAACAATCTCAGACGTGTACTGTTGCACCTCTCTGGTGTGTGCGGAGGTGACTGTAGAGTCCAATCCTAGAACAGAATCCCCGACCACAGGTGGGGCATACATGATCAAGGTTAGACATGTGCGTGTTGTGTGCTCTGTCTTTTCGCGCTGCTCGTTTTCTCTGTGACTCAACAATACGATGATTCTCAGCTATTCGGGTTCCTCTTTGTTGTTACAGCGCCACATTTGGCGATCTTGCGCAAGGGATTCCCAGCACGTATTGTCTATATCGAAGCATTTCAGAGACACTTTAAGAGTGTCTTTAAAGCGTTTTTCTGTCCACCAGCTAAACGTCTGCCCCTTCAAGCTCGCCATACATCAACTGTTTTGGGATGCGTTTATCAGGCATTCGAGCAACGTGACCGACCCATCTCAGTTGGGCCTTCTGCAACAGGGTGTTGACGCTTGGGATCTTTGCTCTTGTGAGGACTTCGCTGTCTGGAATTTTGTCCTGCCAGTTTATTTTTAGTATTCTGCGTAGACAGCTTGTGTGGAAGTGGTTTAATTTTCTTGCGTGTCTGCTATACACTGTCCATGTCTCGCTTGCGTACAGCAGCGTTGTTAGCACTATGGCCTGGTAAACTTTCAGCTTTGTGACTATGCTTATCCTCTTCCGTTCCCACACAGTGACACGTAACCTTCCGAACGCAGCACTGGCCTTGGATATCCTATTGTGGACCTCAGAATCTATGTTTGCCGATCTTGATAGGAGGCTGCCAAGATAAGCAAAGTTGTCCGTTGACTGGAGACGCTGGTGTTTAATGTTGATGACTGGATCGTAATACTGTTCTCTAGTGACCAGCGTGATGTTGACCACATTGTCTACTGTGTGTTGCAACTATAAGAGATATACCATCTAACACTATATTCACAAATATTTCTCATGATATGTCATTTGGTTCTCTTACCTCTTTATTATAGAAATGACATATTCCATCATATGGACCCGCTTAAGGTAATGCATAATAGTCATGGGCATGAGGGTGTTTACGGTAATGAGAGAGCGAACAGACTTGCATCAACAGCATCGATTGTTGGGGAGTTGAAGATGGATAAGGGATATTCTTCGGTCTCTTCGCGACTGTATGTTGGATGAGGACACTAAAATCGCTGTTGAATCGATCAAGTGATTTAAGTATTTTGGAGTTACCCGTTGTTCAAGTCGAACTGGATGCCTGAGAGGCAGAGTGAGAGGTGTGTTTAATCAGCGAGCTACAGGAACCATCAGTATGCATACTCTTCGATATCTGTTGAGGGATACTGAGCATCTGTGAGTCTGCCCGGAGTGCAATGACGTCAGTTTAGTAACCAATAACCAATTGTATCGACGTAAGGGAAGACTGCAGTAGAACTAAGTAGCAATGGTGAAACACACCCAAAAAAAACACAACAAATAACTGTTGTTTGATAAAGTACAAAAACAATATAAGGCGACGTTCTGACCACAAAAAAACCGTTATCAAGCAAGGGATACAAGACAAGTGAAGACATTCAGACTTTCTATACGTCAGACATAACATTAAATATTAGACAGATAATAAATACATAACATTAAATATTAGACAGATAATAAATACATAACATTAAATATTAGACAGATAATAAATACATAACATTAAATATTAGACAGATAATAAATACATAACATTAAATATTAGACAGATAATAAATACATAACATTAAATATTAGACAGATAATAAATACATAACATTAAATATTAGACAGATAATAAATACATAACATTAAATATTAGACAGATAATAAATACATAACATTAAATATTAGACAGATAATAAATACATAACATTAAATATTAGACAGATAATAAATACATAACATTAAATATTAGACAGATAATAAATACATAACATTAAATATTAGACAGATAATAAATACATAACATTAAATATTAGACAGATAATAAATACATAACATTAAATATTAGACAGATAATAAATACATAACATTAAATATTAGACAGATAATAAATACATAACATTAAATATTAGACAGATAATAAATACATAACATTAAATATTAGACAGATAATAAATACATAACATTAAATATTAGACAGATAATAAATACATAACATTAAATATTAGACAGATAATAAATACATAACATTAAATATTAGACAGATAATAAATACATAACATTAAATATTAGACAGATAATAAATACATAACATTAAATATTAGACAGATAATAAATACATAACATTAAATATTAGACAGATAATAAATACATAACATTAAATATTAGACAGATAATAAATACATAACATTAAATATTAGACAGATAATAAATACATAACATTAAATATTAGACAGATAATAAATACATAACATTAAATATTAGACAGATAATAAATACATAACATTAAATATTAGACAGATAATAAATACATAACATTAAATATTAGACAGATAATAAATACATAACGGGCCTAATATACAATTATGTGACGTAATGCACAGATCATTCACTTATTAAAACATGACACAAGAGAGTTGTGAGTTCAGTTTCTCACTCCACGTTTTACATGGGAGGAAAGGAATTAGTCCTTCTACCTCCTGTCCCCATGGTTCTAGAAATGGGAAGTGATGGGATGTTCATACCCTAAGGTCTGAACATGCTCCATTAATTTTTATTGCTGTTATACTTCGTTATATTTTACAGAATAAATATAAAATAAATTGTTGTTTGCACGATAGAAAATGGAGGAAATAAAGATCAGTAATCACAAGTTACTTCTTCTTCTTTTGTCGTCATGCTGTTACCGGGTTGTTGTCCAGTGTCGTGGTTTTCTGTTTTTGTCTTGCGCGGTACGTGTAGCTTGGGTGATTGCTATTTCTGATATCTGCTGAAAGGATTCTGCTATGCCTCTTTTGCGTAGTTTTCCTCTCGCCTTCTTTCCTGATATTCTGTTGTAGAAGAATCTGTATACTGTGGAGTTTAGATGCATTCTTATTAAGTGACCAAACCACTTTATTCTTTGTTTCTCAGTGTAGTTCAAGCAAGGTTATGTGCCAACTTTCTTTCTTATGCTGATGTTCGTGACTCTGTCTTTTCTGGTGTTGTTGGTAACTTCTCAAAGGCACACCATTCACAAGTTACTGACCTATTGTCAATGGTAGAATTAATAACTTACTGTAATTTTCTGTATTATCATCGTCTGAAAATCCCATCTTTTAATTCTTTTGACCTTGGATAAGTATCTTTTACAAAGCTACTTAATAGATTAATAGAGAGTGTTTAACAAGCGTTGAGGAAACAGGTTAAATGTATTTCATGTGTTTTAATTATTTTTTAACTAATTTTTATTTGATGTCTTAATTGAAGTAATTGCTGCTCGTCCATGCTCTAAAATAATGCTAAACCTAGTTTCATGTTCTGCTAATCATTCTTTACTTTTTATTTTATTTTAATCTATACTTTCCAATTACTGGGACTTGGTCGCTGATGCAATATGCCACATGTTGTTTTAACAGACTGCAAACCGTTCCTAAATCTGAGTATAGAACTAAATTTATAGCTCTGTGTGAAGAATGTTATTAATATCGTAATATAGATACCAGACTGAGATAGATGTGCTGAAAGTTAGATCACTAGATCAGTATAAAGAGCTATATTTATGGATCAGTGTACTTAGAACAAACATAGCAATATATGATAAAGCACGTTTCCTACCAGAAATGTCGTAGTCAAAGCAAGCAAAACATGATCAAATGTAGATTTAATTGAAGTTTACATATTTCATTTATAACTATTGCAAGAACTCTACTCTGCAAGAAAGTCAGATTGTTTCCCCTGAAATCACAAACAATTGCCTAGCAACCAAGTAACATGATTGCATAAAAATTACCTAGGCCTTAGTCTGCACGTGATTCAGAAAAAAAAAGCATACAATCTGTGTTTATTTATGGTTGTGATGTTTGGATTGGGATTTCTTGCTGCAGTTGTGAACATGATGGTACTAGTAATGGGGATAACTATTTGTGCAGTTGTCAGGGTACATATGAAATATATCTAGATAATGGTGTGACAGCAGGAGGAAGGTAACGAAACGAAAGATAGTGTTGTCGAGAACAGAGATTGTAGAATAACAGTTGTCGCTATAATGTCATCGCTTCATGTGCACAGGTTTCTTATAGAGCACAGCATCACAGTGGTATACGCAGTTACTGGAGACATTCCAAAATACATGTTTAAAAAGAGTCCTGCAAATGTATTGGTCAAATACGATAACAAATGTACTGGCGAAATACGATAACAAATGTACTGGCGAAATACGATAGCAAATGTATTGATCAAATACGATAACAAATGTACTGGCGAAATACGATAGCAAATGTATTGATCAAATACGATAACAAATGAAGAATATTTAAGAAGAACAATCTGTGCGCCATTATAGATCAGCTTTAAACGATGAGAGTGAAGAGAGATTGGTCATGTAAATAGATGCATTAGACACACTCAAGAATTCGATGAAATCCTTTGACATAGATGCTGACAACTGGGAAAATGTTGCTCAAGACAAATCAGTCTGACGCACACTTCTTCGGCACTGTTCTTCGGCCTGCGAGGCAGGTAGAACTGCACGGATGGAGCAGAAACAACAAACTAGAAAGGCAGTATAACTCCCCACAAGTGAAAGTATTCCTTGCCCATTTGCAAAAGAATATTCCAGGCTCGAATCTGCTCGATTCCAGGCTCACTAGTCATCTACCCACACACAGACAAACATAATGCAACTGCATTCTCTTGGATGACAAAAATTGTAGTCATTATCACCCGGGATGGACGATCGAGCAGACGAATTGATTAAGACAGCTATCTGATAGACAGCGGGTGGGAAAAGATGGACTGTGCGTCTTTAGGAAACCTGAAGAAGAACTGTGGAACTTGAGTTGAAAAAACGTTGTGATGCCGTGAGAAACAATTAATAGAAAAGCTGGTGTTAGAACGTGCGTGCTATCCATTCATTATTTTAAATGCAGTAACCAAACATATCGATCAGATACACCATTTCTGTTCTCTCACATTGTAATTGATTTTATGAAGCGAGACTAAGTTTCTCTTCCGTAGAGAAGAACTGGCTCAGTTGATTTCATTTGGGCAAAATAAAAGATATAAATGAAAAAAAAAGTCACTATATCGAATTTGTTATAGCTGTGATTCTCAATAGTTCTTTGACATGCACAATTTCCACCAAACCTCAGAGTGATTATTTCCCCTTGCTAAAATTGTGTGTACAAGTTATCAGTAAGATCAATATTTAAATAATTTATATGTCCGTCAGCGTAATTTCGCACAACAAAACTATACATTTCTTCTGAAAAATATAAATAAATTAATAAAAGTAAAAAAAAAAAATAAAACAACACTTTTTATACCACGTGATGTATTGGGTAATAAATTGTTAAGCCCGTATTTTTCATTAACCGTCGGCACACGATGGGTGGTGTGATTAATATCACGCCGGTAGCCGTTACTTCCCAGTACTTTTCCTGGTAGCCAATTAAGGCTGGGTCGACCTGAGAGCTGTATGGTCGGAGAAAATGTCACGCCCACTGTGGAATTGAACCCGTACCACTAGCCTAAGAAGCGAGTCTACTAACAACTACACTACTGCAGTTCTAAATAAATAACTGCGAAGGGTTAAATGATACAGGCTGAGAACCTCTAATCTTTAGATATTGCTTCGTAAGAAAATATGATGAATTGCCTCCCTTGTTTGATGAGTTCAACTTCTGTTTCAGTTATTAAAAACTTGGACTGGATCGACAAAAGTGTTCTATTTACATTTTTCAAATGATCGTTCCTGATAAATAAATTCGATTACGCAGACGAGTCTGGCAAATATTAATGTCCATAGGCGTAAACTAGTCACTTGTGTGGACAGTTTGTGTACATTCACGCATACAAGTCGAGATATAATGTTACTACTAAAGACTGTTATGTTTGTTGTGATTTGTGACTGGAATATAAATTTTGTCTGAGCTAGATTCATAAAGTTATACAATGAGGGCTTCCAATCCAAGAGACTGTTGTTGTGGTCATTGACTTGGAGGATGTCTATAACAAAGTGAACATCTCAATCATGATACTAAACTTTGCTAACATGTTGGGTTAATCCTTAGCTGGTTGAACTGGGTGAGCTTCTGTGATGGATAGAACGGTTGCACTACGTTTATAAACATTGACTTCAGATCATGCACGTATATGTCCCGGATTATCCATGGGTTCTACTCTACCACCCCTGTTGTTTAATACTTACGAAGCACATTTTGCTAAGATTCAGCTAACCGGGTTGGGTTGGAGATTGAAATTTGCAGATGACATCTTAATATCCAGGACGGATCAGATAGATGATAGTTTAAGACATTCAGAAAACATTGTATGGGGTCATCTCGCGTTGGTTGGTGTAGAACATCTAGCTAGTAACTGAATCCTTAAAATGTGTGTATGTTGTAGTGGTCTTTGAATAATTTCATAGCCAATACGCTGGGAACGGAAGGGGGAGGGGTTAGCAGTAAGGTACGCTCTTAGTGAATTAAAAATGATTCTAATGCTTGGTTTTGCATCGCCTGTGAGCAGTCCAGGCTCTTGTCTTCTCGACACACCTGTTTTGATAAACAGGAGAAGGCGTGGATGGTAACTAACGTTAAAAATCCAACATTTTCGGGCATATTGGATTCATTAAGCGTGACAGGAAGCCAGCCCATCTAGGAGATATAAACTCAGAAACTCTGCCTTGCGGCTACACCCAATCGTGATAACTGCTTCAGAACTCAAACCAGATGACAAATCTGGAGACAGCTCCAGATGACTCGTAAGGCATTTCGACATTGTCTACAATGTACTTCTGGCAACTACTGCGACGGTACTGCAGGATTGGTTATTGCTTTTTTTACCTTAGTAACAAGAAAAGCGAAGAGAAGGGAACCTACTCATGTGCAGTAGCAAGTAATTCCACTATTCTGCTCTGTTTTCTTAAGAAGCGGCCTCAGTACACCTTAACAGCGTTGCTACAACCGGGGAGGCAGCAGTTACCGGTTATAAACCTTGCTGATCCAACAGTTTCACGAGGGCAGGATGGCGCGTGTAATTGATGAAGGGGAGCTGTCGGAGGTCTTCCATGTCACCAACGGCGTCAAACAGGACTGTGCACTGGCCACAACACTCTTAAGCATGAAGTTTGTTGCCATGCTCATGTATATCTTTTGGTAAGGATTTGAACATGGGTAAAGATTAGATACAGGACAGGCGGTAATCTATTCAATCTTCGCAGGTTAAAATCCTCCACCAAGGTAAAAGAATCCACTATCTCAAATCTGTTTGTTGTTGATGACTGCGACCTCACTACTAACTCTGAGGAAGAAATGCAGATTTACATGGACAAGTTCTCAATGGCCTGCGATATTTTTGGCCTTAACATTAACACCAAGAAAACAGAGACCATGTTCCAGCCCGCCCATAGAGAGCAATACTACGATCCAATCATCAACATTAAACACCAGCGCCTCCTGCGAACGGCCTACTTTGCCTATCTTGGCAGCCTCCTATCCAGATCGGCAAATATAGATTCTGAGGTCAACAATTATATATCCAAAGCCAGTGCTGCAATCGGAAGCTACGTGTCACTGTGTGGGAGCGGAAGGGGATAAGCGTAGCCACAAAGCTGAAAGTTTACCAGGCCATAGTGTTATCCACGCTGCTGTAAACAAGCGAGACATGGAAAATGTAGAGCAGAAACGCAAGAAAATTAAACCAGTTCCACACAATCTGTCTACGCAGAATATTAAATATAAAAAGGCAAGACAAAATTTCAGATACCGAAGTCCACACAAGAGCAAAGATCCCAAGTGTCAACACCCTGTTGCAGAAGGTTCAAGTGAGATGGGCCGGTCACATTGCTCGGATGCCTCATAAACGCATCCCAAAAAAGTTGATGTAGGGTGAGCTTGAAGGGGGCAGACGTTCTACTGGTGGACAGAAAAAACGCTTTAAAGACACTCTGAAGTGTCTCTGAAATGCTTCGATATAGACACCACGTGCTGGGAATCCCATGCGAAAGATCGCCAAATGTGGCGCTGTAACAACACGAGAGAAACCCGCATAGCTGAGAATCATCGTGCCGTTGAGGCACAGAGAAAACGAGCTGCGCAAAAAGACGTAACACACAACAAGCACATGTCTAACCTTGATCACGTATGCCCCACCTGTGGTAGGGGATTGTGTTCTAGGATTGACTCTACAGTCACCTCAGCATACACCAAAGAGGTGCAGCAGCACACGTCTGAGACTGTTGTCATCATCGCTTACGATGGACGGTTATTACCCTATATGACTGGGTTCCTCTGTGCAGAAATGACATTCCACAAAACACGAATTCTAAAGCTCTGGCAATGATCCTAGGAACTCTGGAAAAATGCACTAGGAATGCACTAGGAAACGACGCCGTCCGGATTGGAACTCTCGACCTTCGAAACGCAAGAAAGGGCGTAACCACTTACCCACAAAGACCCCCAATGAAATGGCACCTGTTTATAATCAATTGAGAAGCCCTGAATTAGCAATATGATGTGTTTAACGATGAAGTGGAACGTGTTTACTAGGAGACAAAAAACACAAATTAACCAATATTTTTCTTGTTTCTGAGTGAAGTTAATGTTGAGGATATTGTTCATTCCGGTCATTAGTAAACATAAAAATAAAAATAGCAATGATCAAAGCAGCACAGTTCAAGTTTCCACTTCATTGAATAGCAAACTTCCAACACAAATATAGCATAAACGTCCCATTAACAAACCATTGGACACGCATCAACAAACATTTTAATGGATGGACTAAGAATCTCTCATAATGAATTTAGTTTCTACAATATTTACCAGAACAGAAAAAATGTGTTTAAAATGTACTTTACACGAGTTTGTTAAGGTCATGGCAAATATTTAAATGACCTCGGTACGTTTGGGTGCAATATTTGAGACTGTCTTACGGGAAGTGTAACGATTAATGAGTACGGATGATCATCATAACAACACTACGGACACGTTCACAAGTGCTCCGATCTCCTTCCAAATATCTTTACCAGCGTATAACGACCATCAGCTATATGAGGACTATCATGTTAGGTCCAACGCCACAGTTCGATTTTGATTTATCAATCTTTTCTTGCTACTGTCTTACGGGAAGTTTAAATAAATTCTTGTGTGATATTATTTTTGTTCTAGTGACTCGTTGAGTGAAATGATTTAATTTGTATTATAAATCTGCTCTTGAAAATGTTAATCGTGACATATCCTTTACAGGATTTAGCTATCAACCACAGTAAACGAGCCATCGATTTTCTGAACACTACTCACACGTTCAGTAGTTTGCCATGTCTTTCTGAACTGTCTATTCTTACGGGTTGTAAAATTCCACACTAACTAATTTGTTTCCAAACTACCTGACGCATAGGTTCAACTAGGTAAGCTTGAGTTGTGACCAAGCACCTACCGCTTAAGCTACAGACTCCTTACTCTTCTCTTAGAACGGTTTAGTGGAGGTGGAAACTTCTCATCCGAACTAAACATTATCAGAACTCTCCCTAACATACATGTACCTGCTACATAGGACGCAGTGGATGAGGTAACGAAAGTAATCTTAGAGTTTCAACAGGCTAAAGCTAAACAAGTCCATCTGGTTCGAGGCAACGAGAGGACGGACACACTTGCATTGAAAGCATCGATTGTTGGGGAGTTTAGGATGGATAAGGGGGATGTTTTTCAGTCTGTTTGCAATCAACTGTTGGATGAAGACATTAAAATGGATGTTGGACCAATAGAGCGATTTGTGGAGTTTGGAATAACACGTTGTACAAGTAGAACTGGATGCTTGAGGGGCAGAGAGATAAGTGTGTTTAACCAGCGAGCCACAAGAACCATCAGTATGTACACCCTCCGAAATCTATTGGAGGTAACTGAGCACCTATGGGTCTGCCCGGAGTGCTGTTACATCAGTTCAGCCATCAATAACCAAACAAAGACCATATTACCAATTCAAGTGATGACACGCTGAATTACTTACTTCTGAAGTCGAAGAACGCTCGTGTGAATGGAGAGAAACACTGATGATATGAAAGTCTTCACGCAACAATCAATCGGATGCGACGTACTAATCATACCGACTACACCTGACTTCATACGAACAAGAAGAAGAAGAAGATGAAAAGAAGAAGAAGAAAAGGGCTGCATCACTGCATTCTATCTAAAAAGTAAATATTCTAGTTAAACTCATTTAAGATAATACAACACACAGAAAATAAAAAGATGTATCAGGCAGATTGTGTGTATATCCCAGACCCTGCTACAAGCGTAGACAAAAAGTGACAAACTCCATCACCAGGGGGTAAAATGTTAAGACGAAAGGCATTATTTTATAGTACTTTAACTTCATGCATAGAAAAAAAACACCATTAACATTACTTTTCTACTAGCTTCCTGAAATCTCTGAGATGTGATTCTTTTTCTGAATACCTTCATCTGTTGTTGCTATCTTCGATTTGGTTATTATGAAGATGATCTACCCATATTTTCCCCTGGTATCAGATGGTTCACTGTTTATACATACAGTTCCTCAGGTAGCTCGTATTTCTGCTTCCACAGGTATAATTCTATTTCCATCTGATCTGAAATTTCTTACACATCTCTACATCTGTTCTTCCCTGTTGGTTGCACTTTACCTTAAGTATTTCTAACAGGCTTATCTGCCGTGGAACGTCTTCTCTGCCAGCTTCCGTTGACATAACAAAACTGTTCTATGTAACTGTTGATGTCTGATACTATTACCTTTCTTGTCTATAAATCTATTTATATTTGTTTCGTTCTGTGCTACCTTTCTTTCTTTTTTTTTTTTTTTTTTAAGACATCAGACTATCAATTTTTGTTGTCCCTTATATTTTTGTTATTATAAACTAGTTGAAATTTAACATCGATTACAGAATGAAATCAAATACATATAATTATGTTAGTGTAAATTAATATAAATTTAACAAGGATTACAGAATGAAAGCAAAAACATATACTTTTGTTATTGTAAATTAGTATAAATTTAACAAGGATTACAGAATGAAAGCAAAAACATATACTTATGTTACTGTAAATTAGTATAAATTTAACAAGGATTACAGAATGAAAGCAAAAACATATACTTATGTTACTGTAAATTAGTATAAATTTAACAAGGATTACAGAATGAAAGCAAAAACATATACTTATGTTACTGTAAATTAGTATAAATTTAACAAGGATTACAGAATGAAAGCAAAAACATATACTTATGTTACTGTAAATTAATATAAATTTAACAAGGATTACAGAATGAAAGCAAAAACATATACTTATGTTACTGTAAATTAATATAAATTTAACAAGGATTACAGAATGAAAGCAAAAACATATACTTATGTTACTGTAAATTAATATAAATTTAACAAGGATTACAGAATGAAAGCAAAAACATATAATTATGTTACTGTAAATTAATATAAATTTAACAAGGATTACAGAATGAAGACCCCACAAAAAATGTTGCAGAAATAATTGTTGTCCTCCTAGCGTCTTTCATTATATATATATATATCTGATTTTGGAATATAGGTGTAAGAGAAAAGTCCTCCAGACAGAGAAGAGATATTTATATAAAAAGATATTTATATAAATAGATATTTTCAGAAAGAGATCAAAATCAAAGTTTGCTGGACTACTATAATAAAGCGATGACACATCCAAACCCAAAGGATAGCACCGACAAACTAAATCATAAAGACCAAAGATCAATATTGAAAATAAATAGATGCACTGCTGATGCTAGAAATAAAATGAGAAAATTGAAGTATGTCGGACATGTTAAAAGACACAAAATCTTGGAGAAGATCACTATGGAATAAAGGCACCCATGGCAAAGAGGAGAAGGGGAAACCATAAAGAAGGTAGATTCAAAATGTAACTGATCATTTGTGCATGACGTCTGGTGGAGACAGGACATATGACATGAGAAAGATAAATGTCGAAGGCTGTTATGGTGGCAACGTTCTGCTCAGGATCAGCTATTGGATGAGGATGATGATGATGAATGGAAAAGAATACCACAAAGTTTACATTACGTTTAGAATATAATAGAAAAAGATGGAGTGTTGGTTTCATTCAGGCAATCGATGTTCCACAAATGAGGAAAGGAACAAGACTGCCTACTTTCCGTATACTTGAGTTTAAAATATGAAATCACATAAATGTCGCACTCTACTCTCAGCAAACGCTGCGGGACATGTTCATTTCAGTGTCAACAAAACAAAATTTATTTAAACAACAAAATTAACATAAATGTTAAAACAGTTTCTTTAGTAAGCCTGAAAGAACTATGGGTACACACACAAACTAGTTATAAATATGTGCACACAAACTAGTTATAAATATGTACACACAAACTAGTTATAAATATGTACACACAAACTACTTATAAATATGTACGGACAAACTAGTTATAAATATGTACACACAAACTAGTTATAAATATGTACACACAAACTAGTTATAAATATGTACACACAAACTAGTTATAGATATGTACACACAAACTACTTATAAATATGTACACACAAACTAGTTATAAATATGTACAGACAAACTAGTTATAAATATGTACACACAAACTAGTTATAAATATGTACACACAAACTAGTTATAAATATGTACACACAAACTAGTTATAAATATGTACACACAAACTACTAATAAATATGTACACACAAACTAGTTATAAATATGTACACACAAACTAGTTATAAATATGTACACACAAACTAGTTATAAATATGTACACACAAACTACTTATAAATATGTACACACAAACTAGTTATAAATATGTACAGACAAACTAGTTATAAATATGTACACACAAACTAGTTATAAATATGTACACACAAACTAGTTATAAATATGTACAGATCTCTGAAACAAAGAAAGTCGTCTGAACTATTTCAAAAACTAAAATTGAAAACTGTACAACTCTCTAAATGATTAATCTCGTTTGCTACAATAGATAGAATGTGGGTGACCACTAGAACTTTCTCTTTGTACAGTAACTCTTATAGAATGCATGAACGCTCGAATTGTTACCACTGTGTATGAAGATGAAGTACATCGGTTTCTTCATTCATATCAGATTCTGTGTCAGATTATCATCAAAAGATGACTGCATGAGTGAACAACTAATTACCTCCCATGTCTGTAGAGTGTTAACAGATCGATTTGCTGTGTCTCAACGTTCTATTATCTCCCCTCTTGTTTTTTTTGAAATTCTAAAATGTTTCCACCTTTCATGATTAATGAGTTTTAGTTGTTTGATGACGATGTCTTTGATTTCAAAATATAGAAAATAGTGCCTTTGATATGCTTGTATATAGGGTATGCGACCTATTTTCTCTGATTATAAAGTGCTACCCAAACAGTGGTTTTATGTCACAGAAGTAACACATCAACAAATATCACTTTCAATGGTAACCATTTAACAACAGTTTTAAATCTTGCTACCATAAGTCGCTAGTCACTTCCAGCCTTTTTCTTTCTCTCTCTATCTCTCTATCGATCTA
>CM036756.1:85245830-85383330 GCA_020796225.1 Arion vulgaris
GTTTTTAACCCCGTATTTTCATTTAATATAGAATCGGTATAGTATGTTCAGGAGCTCGGTACATTTCTTTGTAGATGCATTGCATATGTAACATGTTTGAACTCCTCAGTTGGAGTGGGATTACTGTCCGTTCACAAAGGCACTCAGATCGATCCAGTCTTAGCTTTGGTATCAGAGAAACAATTGGAGGAATAGATATCCGAAGTAGTGTTATATCATAGCCCATCAGTTGTCGTCGATTCTTTCTTTTCTTTTGTCCTTCTCTGCTTTTTTGCAGTTATTCGTTGCAGGTTTAACTGATGATCGGTTTCCGAGATAGTGCACGCTTGATATGTTGTGGTATTGTGGAGTTTTAAGATGTCTGTAACTCCATCAACCCATCTTTTTCTTGGTCTGCCGCTTCCTCGTGATAATTCCATTTTCAGGTTGTACTCTCTTGCAACTGGTGTATTCTCAGCAAGTGTCCAAACCATGTGGGTCTCTGTTTTTCAATTAATCTAATAGCAGATGTTGTTCCGTCTGCTCATCTAAATTCCTCATTTCTTATATGGTCTCTTCTTGTTTTATTTACCGCTTTCCTCAAGCATCTCATTTCACATGTGGTAATTTTTTTGTCGTTGATTATTGAATAATATTCTTCAAACTTGGTATATCCCATTGTTTTGTTTAGTAAAAAAAAACGTCTTTGGTTATCAAACTATATATTATATGTGTAATTTTGTGTTGCTCTCTGGAACTCTGATGTTTACTGGTGTCGTTGTTGTGTCTGACCCTTAGTTGATGCTTCGGAAGGTACAAAATGGCAGGTTGCGTACTGAGCGGATGTCATCTATAGACGTTTCCACTCTACATGGGCTTACGTGAATCTACTATTTCGGGTATGTGTGTGTTCTCTGCAATGAGAGAGTGGCCATGCTTGCATCAACAGAATTGATCGTCGGGGAGTTGAGGATGGATAAAGTGGACGTTCTTTGATCTCTTGTTGAATGTTGGATGAAGATCAATCAAGTTCCGTGCCTGCCGGCGTAGGCGATCATGTCTCTCCACAACCGACGAAGATACTAAAATTAATAATCTATCCAGCGATTTAACGAGTTGTGGAATTGTACGTTGTACAAATAGAACGGGGTGCCTGATGGGAAGAGTGAGGAGTGTGTGTTACCAGCAAGCCACGGGAACCATCAGTATGAATACCTTTCGGCACTTGCGGTGAAGATGGATTCATGATATTACTGTGGGCTTGAGCATGACGGATGCAGAGGTGGAACATCTGGTCTTCGAGCGAGAGATATTCTGAAAGATTGTTACGGTGGCACAGCTCTGCTCTGATCAAATTATTTGATGATGACCTGCTGGTGAGGACTGAGCACCTATAGGTCTGATCAGAGTGCTATGACGTCGATTCATTAGCTAATAACCATTAGCGATTTAGAACTTTGAAAACATTATCTATATCTATCTATCTATCTATCTATCTATCTATCTATCTATCTATCTATCTATCTATCTATCTATCTATCTATCTATCTATCTATCGATCTATCTATCTATCTATCTATCTATCTATCTATCTATCTATCTATCTATCTATCTATATCTATCTATCTATCTTTCTATCTATCTATATCTATCTATCTATCTATCTATATCTATCTATCTGTCTATCTATCTATCTGTCTATCTATCTATATCTATCTATCTATATCTATCTATCTATATCTATCTATATCTATCTATCTATATATCTATATCTATCTATCTATCTATCTATCTATCTATCTATCTATCTCTATCTATCTATCTAATCTATCTATCTATCTATCTATATCTATCTATCTATCTCTATCTATCTATCTCTATCTATCTATCTATTCTCTAATCTTATTGTGCCGGTTCAGGTAGAAAAATGAGACACCTGGATCGAGTCTCTCTATGCGCCTTGAATTTCTTTCTCTACTTCAATCCTGATTTGCATCCCAACTTTAGGGTAAGAAGAAATTTCTAGAACGGGCTTTTGTGTGTACTTCATAAACAGTGTCTTTCGTCGTATGTGATCGTTATTGGTTACTAAACTGACGTTATTGCAACTCCAGGCAGGCCCATAGGTGCTCAGTGTCCCCCCACCCCCAACAGATATCGAGGAGTATGAATACTGATGATTCTCGTGGCTCGCTGATTAAACACACCTCTCACCCTGCCTCTCAGGCATCCATTTCGACCTGCACAACGGGTAACTCCAAACTCAACTTCGAATTTAGTTTCCTCATCCAACAGACAGTCGCGAAGAGACCGAAGAATATCCCCTTATCCATCTTCAACTCCCCAACAATCGATGCTGTTGATGCAAGACTGTATGTGATCAAACCCAATATATAAACTTAGCAAAAGCATACACACAACAAAATATATCTTTACTTCTAGCCCACATATTGCTGTGCATTTATGAATCATTTTGGCACTAAGCACTTTGATATAAATAATATCCCAGATAGCGGTAAAACGAAGCCATAAAATTAAGGTTGATCAGGCGTATCGGAGCGCTGATAACAAGATAATGGTATATTTTCTCTCCGTATAAATACACGCAAGCAAATAAAAAAAAACCATGTGTGTCTAAATATAAATTTGGTTTTTCTTATAAATCGTTATTAACAGTTTGATTTATGAAATTGTTTCGTTTCGTCTGTATATAGTTTCATTTTTTGTTTATTTTTATCTCGTTATATTTATGAATGTTGCAATATTATTTGTCTTGTTTATGTTATGAACAACATTACAGTAAGTTGTATTTTATTTCTTTTCTTCACAGATCTACAATGTTTTACTGTTTTGTCCTTCGTTATTCTAGTGTTTTCGTAAAGAGTATAGCGGTGGAGACAGGGGGTGAGGTGAAGGTCTATAAAATCTGAATCCAACATACCAGATGTTGCCCGTATGTTGTCGTTGTTTTCAATGGAAACAAATAAAAGTAACACAGTGACCTAACAAAGCATGTCGTAAGAGGCGACGGAGGCAGCGGTTAGCACAGGAACTGGCTACCCTCTCCGGTAGAAAAGTGTAGCTGCATAATCCACCAAGTATGAAAACGCATGAGTTGGTTGAAGGCATGTGCCCCAACCGGAATTAAAACTTCGAGAGAGAAAGAGAGAGAAAGAGAGAGAAAGAGAGAGAAAGAAAGAGAAAGAAAGAGAAAGAGAGACCAGATACACAACTTTAAAAAATGATAGACAGGCGAAGAATTGACTTAATTGCACCAGATTTCCACATATGGCTATGATTGATTGATTGATTGATTGACTAATTGATTGACTAATTGATTGATTGATTGATTGATTGATTGATTTATGTCCCTCATTATTGCACTTCAGTGAAAAAACTTTCCTACACAGTAAGATATCAGATGAGAGCACGAACTCCGTAGCATTGGTCCCCGATCTAATTTTGAAGATGATGAAATTGTCTGTAGTAATCTTATTTTAATCTTTCAATGAACTTTGCCCAGGCAGCGTCTTTACAACCTACTCTTGTCATTTTTGAAAACTATCACAGGTTCTTCTACGAGTACAACTTCAACAATGGATTTACGTTTTTCGTCCATCTCCAATAGGACTAGGAACAAGATCTCACCTACATTGAGATCAGGGATATATGGAAAATTATATTGTTTGTTCCAGGTGTAACATGAACCGAGTACCTTTGGATTGAAAAACTGGCACCTTAAGTTCACGCCACAGATACCTCCTGACTTCAGACAATACGACACCTGTTGTATCCCAAACATTTGGTAGTTAGCCAATAGATACATTGATAGTTAGTCAATAGATACATTGATAGTTAGTCAATAGATACATTGATAGTTAGTCAATAGATACATTGATAGTTAGTCAATAGATACATTGATAGTTAGCCAATAGATACATTGATAGTTAGTCAATAGATACATTGATAGTTAGTCAATAGATACATTGATAGTTAGCCAATAGATACATTGGTAGTTAGCCAATAGATACATTGATAGTTAGTCAATAGATACATTGGTAGTTAGCCAATAGATACATTGGTAGTTAACCAATAGATACATTGGTAGTTAGCCAAGTGAGGTGATGCTAGTTTTAGCTAAATTTACTTATCGTTTTTTCAAGCAATTTGTTTTTGATATACATGAAAAATTTAATGAAAATTTCAAGTCAGTTTTTTCTTCAGTTTTCGAGTTTTTCTAGTTTGAGTTTTTGTTTCGAGAAACTTTAATCTTTTAGCAATATGTTTTTATTTCATATTTAGTTAGTTTTATTTTTTTTTAAAATAGTTTGGTTGAAGGTAGAGATTAGATTGGGTTTGATGGGAGGGGGAATGAAAACACAGAAATGTACTAGACATGTTTACACCATGGAGTGCAAATAAGTCATAAACGTAATTTATAATCAATAAAGCAGTTATAAGATTGTGTAATATAATATTACAGTTTCAATTAACAACCAAAAATCATGTATATTAATAGATGCTAGAGCCAGGATTAGATTAGAGGTTAGTGAAACTAACTTGATAACATTTTCCTTCAATCCTAGCGGGTTGACCTAGCTCTAGACTGGTACCAAAATAACACTAAAAAGTCAAGTTGGCCAGCGTGATGTTAACCCCCATCCTCTATCGTGTACCGATGGTTACAGAAAAATATGTGCCAAGCACCATTTATGTCAATATACCACACGGTATGAAAATATGTTCCATTTTTCTGGTTATCTATAAATAGGTACAATATAATAGTTTAAATAGGGACAAACCAGATTCAGGCATTTCAGTTATGCCAATGTCGCCATCAATATGTATGCCGTGTAGGAACTCTGAATTTCCTCTTTTCTTTTGTATCCTTTGCTTGATAAAGGCCTTTTGGTCGAAAAGTCGCTGTATGTTGTTTTTGTATATCGTAAAACTATAGTACTTTGATTTTACATGTTTTGCTATTGCTACATAGTTTTACTGCAGTCTTCCATTATATCGATATAGCAAAAAAACATAAACAAAGGCAAACATAGTTATCTCCCATTCTAGTTACTATGACTACAACAATGCTGTAACTAAAAAAGTGGAACTTTAACTTTGTTGAAAATGAGAACTAATGTTTTATTAGACATATTAGTTTAGATTGACTATTAGTTTTTGTAAGATAAAACGAGGGTGCTACATAATATAGAGGAATTAACCACTTCACCGTACTGAACCGTTACACTGTCTCCCAGTATATTTGAAGTTGACGCAAAGCCAGTATACTTACTAACTAAATATACATTGTAACATGAATGCGCCTGGAGGTATAAGAAAATATACTGAGTGGAGAGGTTAATTCTATTTTATATAAAAACATCTTCAGTGATGTTCTGCTTCGAACGTTCCATATCGACCACTTGTTAACCACTCTATGTGATTTGGATATGATCTGAGTCTAAGAGCGATTGTACGTTGTGCCAGTTATGCACCTACTAGTAGGCCAGCATATCAGATTTCTGCAATGCTTTTTATCTGCTAGGGTAGCTTCCATAGGTCCTATATTAGTCGCCTCTTACGACATGCCTTGTAGGTCACAGTGGTACTATTCTTTGCTCCACTTGCAGGGCCCCGGCACCACACGGGCGAGAAGCTTGAGTGATGTTCTTCTTTTCTTCTCTCTAATTATGATTTGCCTCACAGCGTCAGGATAAGAAGAGATTTCTAGAACGGGATTGTGTGTGCGCTTTGTACACATTCTGCGCAGACACATCCTCTCTGTCGTGACTAGTTTTCTTCTATCATTTGATGTCAGCGTTCAGATTTGGCAATGATATCATAATGTTGGCAGAAATATTGTGTTGAACACTGCTCTTTTGGTGTTCATAGTGACAATGTTTGCATTTTAAAATCGACTCCTTTTGTCCTTTGATCTGATTTGCTTTATTTCATCTATAGAGTACTGTTAGACAGTTAGAATGTGATATTGAAGAGCACACTAAACAAATAACTAGAGTTTAGAGATGATATGTACAGGGGGCAGAAGAGTTGAGTGGAATAGATAGTTTCTTTTGTTAATTACGTATAATGTAAAACATATTGCTACATACATTAGCATTGTAGTATGCGACTAATGAGGGTTGTCACGAATCTCTTGTCATATAACTCAATCGCTGTCTTTAAGCAAAGATATTTCTAAGTTCTTTCTAGAAGAAAAAAAGGAGTCTTAAAAACTCTTATTGGAAGTAACAGAGCCAAGGAATATGATTAATTGGAAGTAACAGAGCCAATGAATATGATTAATTGGAAGCACTGAAGACAATAAATATGATTAATTGGAAGCACTGGAGCCAATAAATATGATTAATTGGAAGCACTGGAGCCAATGAATATGATTTATTGGAAGCACTGGAGCCAATGAATATGATTAATTGGAAGCACTGGAGCCAATGAATATGATTAATTGGAAGCAGTGGAACCAATGAATATGATTAATTGGAAGCAGTGGAACCAATGAATATGCTGAATAAATATACAGGGAACAAGTATTAGGGACTTCCGGAAAACAAAATTAAGGAGAGCTAGCGCTGGATGTGTTTTTAAATCTCTCGTCTGTAGAGCTAGACAATGGGTGCCGTAAGCTTGTCTGTAGGACTAGACAATGGTTGCCGTAAGCTCGTCTGTAGAGCTAGACAATGGATGCCATAAGCTTGTCTGTAGGACTAGACAATGGTTGCCGTAAGCTTGTCTGTAGAGCTAGACAATGGATGCCATAAGCTTGTCTGTAGGACTAGACAATGGTTGCCGTAAGCTTGTCTGTAGAGCTAGACAACGGATGCCGTAAGCTTGTCTGTAGGACTAGACAGTGGGTGCCGTAAGAAATCAAGGGTTGTGGTTGAAATCCTTTATAAAGTTCTTTCCACGTCTAAATGAATCTGTAAACTTTGCTACGACCTTTGACCTCATGGTATGTGATAACAAGCGTTTAGTCCTTTCGACGATAGACGAAAAACAAAAGTATATCAACTCGTATAAATAATTGTGCACGTAACCCCCTCCCTAGTAGTAAAATATCTAAATAAAGGAAGATTGTGTACCGCTGCTAGGGCAAAGTTCAAGATAGAAAACATGTAGTTCCTACCAAATCTAACATCATGAATCAATAGATAACATATATTAAATTATTGTCAGCAACCCAAATCTATAACAATTATATTTGTTTCAAAAACTGCAATGCAAAACTAATTTTAAAATGTGCTACAGAGAGTACGAGTAACATGTGATATTTGTAATGTTGAAACGAAGTACTGTAATTGTACAAAGTACAAAAATAATTTACAGATTGCACTTTATAAAACTACAGTACTTTGTTTTTACTTGTTTTACGCCATTGCTACATAGGTTTACTGCAGTCTGATCTTATATCTGTATTACTATTTGGATTCGCCCGAGTGGTTACCGGGGCCCAAATTTGGGGTGTAAAGAATAGAACCACAGTTACCTGCCATGCATGTCGTAAGAGGCGACTAATGAGGTTTGGCTGAAATGAGATGCACATGTCCTAAACTTGTAGAAGTCTATGCATTTAGGGGCCTGCCAAACCAATGTGCAATGTATACATGTTCTTGGCAAAGATCAAACATATCACAAAGAGTGATTAAAATTGGTCGTGAAGAACGAACGCAAAGAAGAAGACTATTTGGATTGTTGACACGAAGAACTAAAATATATTCTACAAAATATTTATCCCTATACTCTAGTACTAACGGAAAGAAGAAGAAGAAGAAGAAGCAGCATGAAAGGTGTGTATACGACTTGCAAACATATCATCAAACAAATCGTTACAGAAACAACCACTGATAACATGAGTGATCAGCAACATGGCTGGTGAGCTACAGTAGGGATAGTACTCAACTGAACAATGGATACTGAAGACATTACATCCAACTCTCTTCTGTTAATCGTTATCTTCAAAGTTCTTATCATCATTTTCAAGTTAACATAAACTACGACGAGATACTTGACATATAATACATCACGCACTCCCCGAAAGCCAGATCTAGAACAAAGATCTTTAGCTAGTCTTGAACACCAGGTCTGACATTTACAGATATTGGTAAATCTGCTAATTAGGTAATCATCTGACGATCCTATCTGTCTGATTTAGCCACTTAGCCATGATCATTCACCTCGCCCTGGAGTTAGAGCCTGGAGTAAGATAAGGGATTGACAGAAAGATGTAGAGGAAGAACAACCATTATAAGAAGTGCAACATTTACCGTGCTTCTGAGCGATAGACTGTACATCAGATGGATAGATGAACAAACAGAATAGTTGCATTGTTTGTTAAAAGTATTCTTCGGGTGGTTACTGAAGTGAAGTGGCTAAGTAGTATATCTTACTTCCTGATGGTCATGGGTTTGAATCTGGACCACATCGTTCGGTTAATATGTGCATTTTCTCTCAGAGATCCCCTGGGGTTGTTGGACCAAAATGACATTCTTAACCAGAGTCTTTCCGAGAGTGCTTATGGGTTGTAAATCCCAGTCGCATACAAGATTGAGAAATATGGGTGTCGACATTCGTACAGCCTGCACAGAACGACATATCAAATATGAAAAAAAGATTAATTAAGCAACATCGAACTGGCGTGTTGGACTTCTGAAAGCTGCTGGATATGTTGAAGTGGGGATCAGAACACCTATGGACATTTTCAGAGTGCTATTATAATAGTTGAAATATAACTGATAACTGATGTCTGTTTGTAGGTTAGTAGATATACGAGTATATATATGTTATATGTGTGTCTCTGTAACGTAGCGGTTATGTGTTTGCGTCTCGTGCCTTAGGTAACACACCTGTTTGACAGATGTCAGTAAAATGTAAAGCAACACAATATTAATATAAATACTCACACATAAACATACTCACACGTATAAATATCTAGTATATATATATATATATCATCATCATCAAGGTGCGTATCCTTTATAATGCGTTGCTCTCTTTGCAGCGCATCTGAAATTCACTATGTCTCTAGCCAGTTCACCCACTTCGTCGATGGTCATATTCATGGTTTTTTAATATCTTGTAGCCATCTTCTTCTTGATCTGAATCTGCGTCCTGGGACCCTGCCCTCTAATATTGTTCTCTCCAGGCCATCGTGACGCTTAATGTGACCAAAGTATCCATTTTTTATGTATAGCATGTTGTTTATCAGCCAATTGTCTTTAACATTCAGTTCTTTCAGGACATCAGTGTTCTTTCTTTTTCTGTCCATGGTATTCGTAGGATCTTTCTGTAGCATTTAGTTTCAAAGGACTGGATTTTCATTCGTGTTGTTTGTGTAATATATATATACATGTGTGTGTGTGTGTGTGTGTGTGTGTGTATTGCCAGCCTTTTCTCTTGATGAAGAAATCAGCGCTCGTGTAGGGAGTGCGGCTACTACATTCGAGCTATCAAAGCGAGCGTGGGACAACACAAAACTGACATTGCAGACGAAGATTCAAATATATCGAGCCTGTGTAATTAGTTCTTTACTATAAGGCTCAGAAACATGGACAGCCTACTCAAGACACGAGAGGCGACTTAACATCTTTCACCTTCGATGTCTCCGCAAGATTATGAACATCAGGTGGTACGACAAGATAACCAACTCTGAAGTACTGCAACGTGCAAACCTGCCTTCCATCATGGGCATGCTCAGCAGTAGACGACTAAGGTGGTTGGGGCATGTGAGAAGAATGGAAACTTGTCGCATACCAAAACAAATGTTGTTCTGTGAACTTTCGGGAGGAAGATGCACCAGGGCAGACCACTGCTCAGATATAAAGATGTCTGCAAAGCCTCAATGAAAAACTTTTCTATAGGTCCCAGCACATGGGAGGGACTAGCTGATGACAGAGTTGTGTGGAAAGCCAAATTACGAAAGGGCGCAGAGTCTTTTGAGAAGAGACGTATGTACGAGCTGAACGACAAGAGAGAAAAGCGAAAACTCAGAAGTTGTCACAGTAAAACACTTGCCAATTGACCGTCTGTAAAGATGAAAAGGCCATATATATATATATATATATATATATATATATATATATATATATAAAGATATATATAAAGATATATATATATATATATATATATAAAGGGACTAAACTGTGCAAAACTCTCTAATGTGCTCACTTTGCCGTATTCTCCCTTGTTAGGTGCAATTACTCCGATCACACATTGCAATGTTTTCGCTTTCCAACTACACTACATAATTGTCTAGACACACAAGCAACACACAATTATGTATTAACGTGTCTAATCATTATCTCAACATTACAAAACAAATAAAATAATATCAACCGATTCAAGGGTGTTCAAGATAAAAGCAGCCTCGTCTAGGGAGCCAATCTGGCATATGTTTATGAAAATGAGAAGGTTCAATTAGTATAGGTCAAGTAAACGAGGATTTTTTTGTGTGCAATGGTGTGTAATTATGATGCGACAAAGGAACGATGAACAAATGTGACGAAAGGGTGAGATAGTCAAAAACGGTTTAAATAGTAAATAGACAGAACGCAATGCGTAACTGGCAACTTTTGATTTGTCAATGGGGCTACTTTTATCTTGAACACCCTGTGTATATATATATATATATATGTTATAGATAGGTGTGACAGTTGTTACATTGAAATGAAATGAGTTAAATCTCAAGCTCAAAGTGAAAGATCGTGTAATCTGAGATATGAAAAGCTTTTCAAAAGAAATTACAACTTTGGATTGAGTACTTAAACAGAAAATCACTTTCTCACTTTCGTAATTTGAAATCTATTTCTGAATCTATCATTGGCTTCCTACTTATACCGCTGTATGTCTCTGTGTGGTCTCTGTATGGCTCGGGGATCGCTGTGGTTAACGTGTTAAGCCCTTGCCTTGCGAGTCGAAGATCGTGTGTTCGAGCCCAGACCGCCACGTTCTGTTCACAAGTGCATTTTTCCGGAAACCCTAGAATTTTTGCCGGAGTTACAGAATTCGTGCTTTGTGCAATACTTTCGGCAGGTGGCGTACCATTTCTACGGAGAGAGACCGAGTCATATTGGTTAAAACCCGGTGCAATGAAGTCAATTCTTCGGCTTTAAAAAATTGTATGTATTTTGGCCATATCTTCAAACTTTATTTTGAATATTTTTATTTCTTTATGTTACTAAAATATTGGTAATATATTCTTATTTCAAGGAAACTTGTGTATACATGAAGATATAATAGCTAATACACTTGGCTTGTCTTGATACACCAGTATTTTCCCTTTGTTTCAGGAGTTATCTCCATCAATGTCACGGCAATTCATCTTAGAATTTATCTCCCTTGATTTATCTAAACAAACAAATATCAAGAAGATATGAAAAATATAATAAAATTGCCCGCAGTCTTTTCATATCTTTTGTTATGAAGGTCTTTTCATATCTTTTGTTATGAAGTCGCTTTACATTTTTAAGTTATAGTGTGCAGGATGTTAACAAAAATATAATAAAATTGCCCGCAGTCTTTTCATATCTTTTGTTATGAAGTCGCTTTACATGTTTAAGTTATAGTGTGCAGGATGTTAACAAAAATATAATAAAATTGCCTGCAGTCTTTTCATATCTTTTGTTATGAAGTCGCTTTACATGTTTAAGTTATAGTGTGCAGGATGTTAACAAAAATATAATAAAATTGCCTGCAGTCTTTTCATATCTTTTGTTATGAAGTCGCTTTACATGTTTAAGTTATAGTGTGCAGGATGTTAACAAAAATATAATAAAATTGCCTGCAGTCTTTTCATATCTTTTGTTATGAAGTCGCTTTACATGTTTAAGTTATAGTGTGCAGGATGTTAACAAAAATATAATAAAATTGCCCGCAGTCTTTTCATATCTTTTGTTATGAAGTCGCTTTACATTTTTAAGTTATAGTGTGCAGGATGTTAACAACAAAATATGGAAATCGTGTTCCTTAAAGGACATCGCCATAAAAAACAGTAAATGAGTTGCTCGTATTTATTTTCGGCACCACTTATACGTTTATTACTTTACCATTGCTTTCTGAAAGGTGATGTCTATTTTTACCGTTCGTAAAAATCCTCGGGAAAAAATTTGCTTCCAATCTGATGACAACAGTGTTTGAGCCAGGTACTGTTAGGTTAGGATCGAGTTCACTAACCCCAGGAGGTAGTAGGGCTAATTCATTTCCTCAGTGTGAAATATCGAGTATGAGATTTAACCCACGGCCTCTTGTGTCAGAGTGGACAAGCGAAGACTTTTGCATTACGTTAATCTGCCGAATGAAAAGATTACCAACTATGAATACAAGAGTGTAGTATCCATCATAATATTTGATTACTTTATTTCTCTTATCTGCATTTATTTCTGTATTAATTATCATTGCCCCGCCCTATTGATTAATAATCCTCGTGGTCTAGTGAATCACTCTCCCTGTGATACCAATTTCCTGGTTGAAATCTGATAATCCTGTATACAAATATATAAAGTACTCATTACCCAGATTTAAGACAATACTAAAGCTCATGTTCTGAAAACTGTCATTATGGAAAGGTAAATTAAGAACAGTGGGCGTCCGTAGCTTAAGTGGTAGTGAGCTCGATCACAACCCAAGCGTACCTGGTTCAAACCCCGCGGCAGGCAGTTTGGAAGAAAATTAGGTTCTGTGGGATTTTTACGAAAGGTACAAATAGATTTTACCGTTCAGAAAGCAATGTTAAACTACTGAAAGTATAAGTGGTGTCTAGAAAATTAGCAACTCGTTTACTGTGGTTGATGGAGATGTTATGTAAAGGATATGCCAGGATTTTCATTCAAATTAAAACTTAGTAACGTCACAGCGTACGCAGCAAGAATAGGGTAACTGAGATATTAGTCAGAATTATTTCAACTGTGATACTAATCAGAGTTTCGTTTAAATGCGTATAGGGGGTGTCTGTAAAGTCTCACAACACTTCATATGTAGAACAAATGTGAAAAACAAAGTACATGACGGCATCAAAAAATGCGTTCCTAAGTCAATTGTGGCGCAATATGCAGTGAATGACTGTTATCTGTTGGGGTAATTATTTTCACTCAAAACATAATGGTGTTTTCAACTGAAGAAAGAATATTTGACAATATGAAGAAACGTGTACAGATATATCTTGAAGTCCGTGGTAGATATTTCCAACATCTATTTTAATGAATATTTCATTTGTTCTTTCTAGTTTACCAAGAACAACAGTAGACCATAGCAGTAACTATTGTGACTAATTTCACTACTTTGTTTTAGCACATTTTTGATGACGTCATGTACTTCATTTTTCAAGCTGACCTACATATGAAGTGTGGTGAGACTTTACAATCATGGTGTATAATGTATCCTACAAATATAAACTATCTTGTTCTAATCAGTATTATATCAAATTTAACAATATAAATAAAACAGGATCTATATGTCTTGTGAAATTATCTTTAAAGCTTGAAATATATCCTTGATTCCTTAAACATTTCGCCAAACATACGATCGTCTTCCATCAGATGTTCACGTCGACAGAAGTCAAACTATTGACCGAAATGGTCATTGTTATCAAGGTAAAGTTCGCCCCTCTCGCTCCAAATTTACTCAGTTGGTTTCAAGAGTGAAGAAATCGAAATATTTTCTTCACAGACTTCTGATCTCAATGTATGTGAGATTAAGCTACTAGTCCTATTTGAGACGAACGGTAAAATATAGAACACTTCATTAAAATATATTAAAATTATAATTCCTACAAAAGTTTTACAATCTACAAAATCATATCGTGAACACTCGCCGGTGCTACGGAGTTCGCGCACTGACACTGTGATTTTCATGTCAGAAAAATATCTTTGAAACACATCGTTATTTACCAAAGTGCAATGATGATGATCGTATTAATCTAGCAATCAAAGATGATTGTTATGTAAGTTAAGAAAAGCTTAACTAGTAGAGGTGGTCGACACAGATTAACAACTTTGAGAGTCTCTGTTCCTAAGTGTTTAAGTCTTAGTTTTGAGAGTCTCTGTTCCTAAGTGTTTAAGTCTTAGTCTTGCCCTCCGAAGGTCGTAGGTTCGAATCCGGACTGCACCGTTCCGTTCATGGATGCAGTTTTTTTTCTAGATACCCAAAGAAGTGTTGCCAAAGCTACGGTGTTTGTGCTTTGTGTAATAATCTTGACTAGTGGTGTGTCATTTATGTAGAGAGGGACCAAGCCATATGGTGCAAAATCCGTTGCAATGAAGACAATCTTCAGGTTTAAACCCCCTTAACAATCAATCATTTTTGCTATGTCAAGAAAATGTAAAAGTGTACTAAATATATTTGATGACTGTTTCTCACAGTGCTGTCATAAGTTAAAAACTAGCAGTTCAACTTTTAACACCATCAGGCTAGTTACATCTGCCGTAGGCGTGTTTTCATCCAGCCTAATTCAAATCAGCTTTCTACCGATTGGTCGCTATAGCTGCATCTTTCTGGCCTCGCCCCTGCCTGTCCCATCTAAACCTGACAGAATAATAACTGAATGGAACCATACTGTGATAATTTGTAATGTCTTTTATCAATAACAAAGTAAACCTCGACATCTCACCCCTCCCATGTGATTACTCTAATCCAACCGGGTGACAGTGTTTTCAATAGCTGTGAATTGACACGTATGTTAACACAGAATGAATTTGATTGATACAATCTGATTCAACTCATAAAATGACAAAATTCTCTTTATTAGTGAATATTATTATGAGCAAGTCTTGTCTTCTAAGTCAGTGACATTTGTTAGTACTAGCTAAGACGAATTTTGTTACTTTTAGATTTACAAATTGTGAGACTATTACTACTAGATGTGTGACACTAGTGACAGCTAAGCTACTAGATGTTGATGCTAGTGTGATTGAGATATACTTATATCTTACTATATATATTTCTGGACAGATTATTTTCAAAAGTTATTTCAAGAAACATCTGAAAGCAAGCAGTTTGATAAAGATCTTGTGGTGGTAAGGTAGGTTTAATATGTTGTAGTTTGTTTAGCTAGCTTACTTCATGTTGTTATACTTCTTCTCCGAAAGTGTCATATCAACCACTTGTTAACCACTCTTTGTGATTTGTATGTGATCTGAGCCTAAGAGCGATTGTATGTTGTGCCAGTTCGGCTCCTACAAGGAGGCCAGCACATCCGTTTTCTGCCACGCATTTTATTTACTTGAGTAGCTTCCCTAGGCTCCTACCTCAGACGCCTCTTTCAACATGCCTTGTAGGTCGCAGTCTTACTATTCTTTGCTCCCCTGTGAGCCCCAGCAGTTTTTATACAACGATGTTTGATGTAATATACTTTTATTGCAGTCTTCCGTAATATCACATCGCAGTTAGAACAATAATATTTATTTATTTATTTATTTATAGTACTAGCTTAATTGCTATCATCATCAAATAGCTTGTCCTGAGCAGAACTTAGCCACCCCAACAGTCCTCCGGAATTTCTCTCTCTCATAGACCAGATGTCCTGCCCCTGTAGCCGTCGTGTTCAACCCATTAGTTACATCCTGAATCCATCTTCTCCGTGGTCTTCCTCTTTTATCGTTGCCGGTATGCCTCCTTCCATGATGGTCTTCTCCAGTCCTTCGTGTCTTTTAATCTTTCCAAAATACCTCAATTTTCTCTTTCTTATTTTTAGCATCAGTCTTGCTTTCACTTCAGTGAATAACCCATGTGTGTTGTGCTCCGATCTCTTTCTTGTACAAAGAGATCTCGACGACAATGCAGGTATTCCGTAGTACAGGCGAGGGTATTTTGGTGAATGGTTAAAAATATGTCGGTATTGTTTTTAGTTGGCATTAATTGATTTTGAAATCATTTTTCAACATAATCTTATTGATTTTCAGCTGTAAATGATTCTTTTATGCGCACTGCTTCGACATCCGACCTACGTTTTGTCGTCCCTCTCCGACATGAAACTTTATTTCATCTATAATGAAGTCGGGGATTATAGAAAAATATCTCGATCTCTTCACACGAGAAGTAAACAGAGAGCACTTTGAAACAGAGAGTAAACAGAGAGCACTTTGAAACAGAGAGTAAACAGAGAGCACTTTGAAACAGAGAGTAAACAGAGAGCACTTTGAAACAGAGAGTAAACAGAGAGCACTTTGAAAGTGTGTGGAGATCAAGGTATTTGAACGTCACATAAGCCACGCCTCTAACATAATTTAAATATAAATTAATAAAACATCAGCAATTAAAGTTGATAAAGGTGTCCATAAACATAATAAAAATTAATTTTTGATTACATTTGATGTACATCAAAGGTTTTTTTGATAGTAGTGAGGATTTCGATTTCAAGGCAAATACAAGTAAATAGATACACTAATAGATGTAAGTCGGTAGAGATATCAATGGCCTGGAGAGAACAATATTAGAGGGCCGGGTCCCAGGACACAGAGGCAGAGGCAGACCAAGAAGAAGATGGCTACAAAATATTAAAGAAACCATGAATATGACCATCCACGAAGTGGATGAACTGGCAAGAGACATAGTGAATTTCAGATGTGCTGCAAAGATAGCAACGTCCTATAAAGGATACGCACCTTGATGATGATGAGATATAGCAAACTAGAGAGAAAAAGGGATAGCACTTACAATAATTCATTTCTTAAATTATCACCTTTATATCATCTGTTGTCTTGTCGTGACGGCGTGACTGTCACCTTTATATCATCTGTTGTCTTGTCGTGACGGCGTGACTATCACCTTTATATCATCTGGTGTCTTGTCGTGACGGCGTGACTATCACCTTTATATCATATGTTGTCTTGTCGTGACGGCGTGACTGTCACCTTTATATCATCTGGTGTCTTGTCGTGACGGCGTGACTATCACCTTTATATCATCTGTTGTCTTGTCGTGACGGCGTGACTATCACCTTTATATCATCTGTTGTCTTGTCGTGACGGCGTGACTGTCACCTTTATATCATCTGTTGTCTTGTCGTGACGGCGTGACTGTCACCTTTATATCATCTGTTGTCTTGTTGTGACGACGTGACTGTCACCTTTATATCATCTGTTGTCTTGTCGTGACGGCGTAACTGTCACCTTTATATCATCTGTTGTCTTGTTGTGACGGCGTGACTGTCACCTTTATATCATCTGTTGTCTTGTTGTGACGGCGTGACTGTCACCTTTATATCATCTGTTGTCTTGTCGTGACGGCGTGACTGTCACCTTTATATCATCTGTTGTCTTGTCGTGACGGCGTGACTATCACCTTTATATCATCTGTTGTCTTGTCGTGACGGCGTGACTATCACCTTTATATCATCTGTTGTCTTGTCGTGACGACATGATTGTAGCTAGAGATGTTTATCTTGGAAGAATATAGGGAGAAGCAACAACTTCTTATCATAAATTTCGTCCTTTTAAAAAAAAACTCGTTTGAAAGCTTACACATAAATTCTCTATGGAATATTCTGAGATGCTATGGACATAATAAACAGTATCAAAAGCTTGCATGATAAGGTCAAGTTCGAACTGAGGATAACCAAACAACTGATTTATGGTTGAAACTGGAGTCAAGAAAGATTGTATTTATCTCCGTTATTGCTTGGAGTGATAATTGGCTGTGTGATGAGAAAATGTTGCAGAGGTGAAACTAGCATCGTTTGAGTAGAAAAACGTCACAAATTCAAGCGAGAGGTGAAAAATAAATAACAATATAGATAGTAACTTAAATGGAAATTGAAAATAGATGTCTGCGAAAAATAATGAATATAAAATGGGACGAATTCAGAAGTGATGAAATCAGAGAAATGTCTGGTCAACCTCTAGCAACAACTTTTATAAGAATGAGAAGATAGAGATATGTTGGGCATTCTCTGGGAAGAAATGATCAAATAATCACAAAGCAGGCATTGAAGTAGGAAACAAATTGTTGGAGAAGACTACGCAATAGAACACCCACGAAACGAATGTTATTTAGACAAGAAAATCAGACACATTTTCCTAGAAGTGATTGAGCGAGTTGTCCATGATAGAGCAGTATGTAGACATTTCTTGCAGGTCAGATCTTATGTAACATATAACGATACTAGAGAAGAATAGAAATTATAGATTGTATATGTTTTATGTAAGAAAGTAACATTAGATGAAATATTACTTACCATTACTTCATTACTAATTGTTGGAAAATGACTAAAGATATAGAAAGCAAGTTGAATGCATTTGAAAATAGATGTATGCGAAAAATAATGAATATAAAATGGAACGAATTCAGGAGAAGTGATGAAATCAGAGACATGTCTGGTCAACTACTAGTGACAACTGTTATAAGAAAGAGAAGATGGAGATATGTTGGGCACACCTTGAGGAGAAATGATCAATGAATATCAAAGCAGGTATTGAAGTGGGATGCAGAGGGTTCAAGAAGGAGAGGATGATCTAAGGAGACCCTGAAACGAACTTTGCTGAGAGAGGCAGGAAACATCGGTCTCAGTTCCATGGAGGAGATTGAGCGAGTTGCCCAGGATAGAGCGGTATGGAGAAATTACTTGCAGGCCCTATGTAACGTATAACGGTACGAGAGGAATTATTATTATACCTAAATAAATCCTTGACAGTTCAAAATCGAGAAGAGACGGCTGAAGAGCTAATCTATTAGAAAGATTTTATTTTTAAATTTCTGCAAAATATTTTGACCATCTTCTAAAATTATACCAGAAACTAATGTGTTTCTACACTGCCGCTGAGATCTTCATGTGTAGGAAAGAGATCGGAGCACACATGGTTACTCACTGAAATGCAATGATAATGGTCCTATCAATCAATCAATTATTATAACTATGTATGTTATCTTCATTATTACAATTTTTTTTATAAAGAGTATCCATAAAATGTATAGCATCTTACAAATAATGTAGTAGATAGTAATCTCAAATAGTGGCTGTTTTTAATATAACCACTAAACATTAGTTTGTATTACTAAAATGTGATATCAGCATTTCTAACAAAACAATCTTATACAATCATCATTAGTCTACTACTGCTGCTAATATCCTTTAAGATTGCTAGCATATTGCAAACCTATATATGTTCTTGCAGTTTATATCCTTGCAAGATTGCTAGCACATTTGCACAACTATATATGTTCTTGCAGTTTATATCCTTGCAAGATTGCTAGCACATTGCACAATCATATATGTTCTGCAGCTTTTATCTCTGGGGGTCTCTGTTGCTGAGTGGTTAAGCCCTTTGCCTTGCGAGTCGAAGGTCGTGGGTCTCTGTTCACGAGTGCAGTTTTTTCCAGAGACCCTAGGAGTGTTGCCGGAGCTACGGAGTTCGTGTTTTGTGCAATACTCTCTGTGCCATTTCTGCGGAGAGGGACCGAGCCATAAGGGGTAAAACCCGGTGCAATGAAGTCAATCCTTCGGCTTTAAAACCCTTTTTGTAGTTTATATCTTTGCAAGATTGCTAACACATTGCTAACACAACTATAAGTTCTTGTAGCTGATATCCTTACAAGACATATACAAATTGCACAACGGTATATAGTATTGTCGTTGATACTCCTGCAAAGATGCTAACTGTATATGTTTATAGTGCTTGAATTTTTATAGCAATTTCTTGCATATTACGACTTTTTAAATCACCATGTCATATTGTAAGAGATTTTGTTTTTTTAGGATTCAATAGACGTTTTTTGCGAAAGATTATACAGGGTGTTCAACTTAAAAACAGCATGTGAATGGAGCTAATCTGGCATATATGTATGGAAATGGGAAGGTTCAGTTATGACGAAGTATAGGTCAAGGTTGTGTGACGGTGTGTAATTGTAGTGCGGGAAGGGGGCGATGAACAAATGTGACGTAGGACAAGCTAGTCAGAACCGGTTTAAAAGTAAATAGACGAGATGCAATGCGTACCTGGCAAATTTCTATTTATCACTGGGGCTGCTTTTAAGTTGAACACCCTGTAGATGGGGTGGGTGGGGGTGTTAAAGTCATATAGAAATGGAAATCTCTTATGGAGGTCTTACGGGTCATACAAAACACGAGAGTATATACTCGTAGAAAGATATTGTATGTTGGTTGTAATTAGAATTCAACATTCGATTTCTCTTATACTCAACAGATTAATTAACATCTATAGATCGAAGATAGACTTAATTAATGGATCTATACGTTGAAGAATCTCCATTTTTAATTAGATCAAATTACATTTGCAGATCAAATGTTCTCTTAATGTGTGGACCTATCAGATTTTCAATTTGTTACCTTCATTGCTTCATTTTTTTGTTTAAATTAGAGAAAGTGAACACTTTTATTTATACTAAGTTTGCTGATAATAGTTAATGAAAATCAAATGGAAGAGTAAGCACTTCAGTTCAGAAAATTGCCAGATCTACAGACCCTACTGTCTAAATTGTCCAAGCATCGCAGGGTCGTCTTGCAGTGGATACTCTCTCACTGTGGAATACCAGGAAATGAAACAGCAGACCGATTGGCCAAGGAAGGTGCTGCAGGAGAGCAGCCGGATGTGCCAGTTACCTACCACCAAAGAAAAGGATGATTAAATCAATGAGAAAGCCACAAATACCAACACAAGACGATTACTATAAATGAGCAGATTGGAACAAGTTGTTATTCTGCGCCTTAGAACAGGACACAATCGGCTCCGCAGCCACATGTATACAAAACTCAAGATTGGCAATTCAGCCATGTGTACATGTGGACAGGCAAACCAGACTGCAGAGCACATACTTCAAGACTGCCCCGAATATGATACACTGAGGCAAACTCACTGGCCTAACGAAACAACACTCGACATAAAACTACACGGACCTCTGTGTGAGCTACAAAAGACAGTGAAGTTCATACAAGAGACAACATTGAATATATAGACATATTTCAAGCGAACGAAAGGAAGGAAGGAGGAAATGGAAGAGTTTAACATAAGATCATGCATCGACCTATAAATACGTATGTAATTAATATCTTTAAGAAGTGGAGCAGATAGTGCAACACACAATGCAACAAACATCAAAGTACGAAGAACGTACTTATTCATTCTGACAACACACAAGTGCCAGACTTGGACATTTAGCAAATCAACTGAACAGCACATATTATTATATTTATCCACAGCGCTCTATCCTAGGCAGCTAGTTCCATCTCTTTTACATAATTAAGTCTGATATTTCTCTGTCAAATTAGTTTCAGGGTTTTCCTAGGGCGTCCTTTCTATTTTGAACATTTGCCTCCTAATCCATTACCTGCTTTGGGAATCTTTGATCATTTCTTCTCAGAGTATGTCCAACATATCTTCATCTTTTCCTTCTAATAACAGTTGTTACTAGTGGTTGACCAGACATTTCTTCTCAGAGTATGTCCAACATATCTTCATCTATCTTCTCCTTCTAATAACAGTTGTTACTAGTGGTTGACCAGACATTTCTCTGATTTCATCACTTCTTCTGAATTCCTCCCATTTTAAATTCATTATTTTACGCAGATAACTATTTTCAAATGCATTCAACTTGCTTTCTATATCTTTAGTTATTTTCCAACTCGCCCTGGTATATGTTAGGATTGATACAACATTTGAATTGAAAATTCGTAATCTAGTTTTTAAACTATATAATTTAAAGTTCTGTATTTTAGTTAATCTTTTAAAAGCTATGCTGCTTTGACAATTCATCGCATAATTTTTCTTTTTAATATTACCCATGCAATCAAAATCGCTAACCAAACTGCTCTGTTTTGTTTGTTTTTTTCATTTTGAATATCAACGTGTTGTTACTTATTATATGTCTCTTCGTTATATTTTTTGTGTCCATAACTTATCTACAGTCCCACTTCTGATGCTATCGGTGACAGGTTGTCTGTTTTTCTTTGCATACAGTTTGTCATTTTTTAATTTATTGTTGCTGCGTCTTTGCCTATTCTGAGTTTTCATTAACAGATGAAAGGATATGAAATGAAAATCGTGGCATATCTTTTACATAACTTAACCATAAACTACAGTCTACGATCAATAGATAACCGGTTAATAGTTGAAGATCTCATTAAGTAAAGTGAAGTACTGCCTCCAACTCTTCTTTGTCAACTCATATTTCTAGTTGTCAATTTGTTTCTACATCACAACTTTTTGGTTGTTTTTAATTTATTTTAATCTCAAATCATTGCAGGAGTCAGAAAATGCGGATGTTGGCTTCTGCAGTTCCTCTTTTGAGTTCGTTGTATTTTTAGCATCATCCGCATACAACAATTCTCTGATTAGAACCGTCCTAATCCTGGTCTTGGCTTTCACTTAGTCTTGGAACAGTTTAGAGACTGCCACTTGTGCGAGAACGGATGAAAATACTTTCATCCTGATCTTGAATAAAGTATAGTGATTGACTTCATTGCGGGAAGTTTTACTCAATTTTGGTCAGTCGCTCTCTTCAGAAATGGCACACCACCTGCCGAGAGTAGTGCAGAAAACACGAACACCGTAGCTCCGGCAACAATCCTATGAGTCTCTGAAAACATGCACTCGTGAACAGAACGGCTCAGTCTGGATTCGAACAGACGATCTTCGTAACACAAGGCAAGGACAAAAACGGAGTCAAGTTCACAACCTTGATTTATCCCATTCTTGAATACAAACTTCACTAAAAATTCATTATCATAATTTATGGTGTCTCTTACACCATATGTGTTATAAATTAATCATGCTTAAAATTGTTGGTGTGCAGCCAACCTTCGAGGGCGCCGCATTGAACAGACCCACAATACTAAAAGTGTTGGTGAGCAGCCGACCTTCGAGGGCGCCGCATTGAACAGACCCACAATACTAAAAGTGTTGGTGAGCAGCCGACCTTCGAGGGCGCCGCATTGAACAGACCCACAATACTAAAAGTGTTGGTGAGCAGCCGACCTTCGAGAGCGCATTGAACAGACACACAATACTAAAAGTGTTGGTGAGCAGCCGACCTTCGAGGGCGCATTGAACAGACCCACAATACTAAAAGTGTTGGTGTGCAGCCGACCTTCGAGGGCGCCGCATTGAACAGACCTACAATACTAACCAAATTGAATATAATTATCAGATTGACAAAGACAGTATACAGAGATTGATTCAGCTCTCCATATTTCTCTTGCATTTGTTGCATTGTGACTCATATTTGTGATAGATCATTTCGTACAAGAACCACACTGCGACTCATGATAAACCTGGTATTCAAACACTTAACATTCAAAGACTCCAATAACTTAATTTAACTTGTGACTCTGTGGCTCTGTCCAGATTAGAACATTTAATATTGAATCCCAAAAGAGCAGGGTCTATTTAATCAAGGAGTTAAGACGTTTGCTTGTCGTTCTGAGTGTTGTGAGTTTGAATCCGGTCCGAGTCAGACGTGCACTTTTTTTATGAGATCGCTATGATTATTGCTGAAGTTTACGGAGTTCATTCTTTCTGCTACATTCTCGACAGATGACGTGTCACAGGGGCGGTGCCATATGGAGAAACCCGATGCATAGAAGTCAATTCTTCGCCTTTCGACTCTTTACAACTTAACTCTTTTCGTACCATGAATATTATTGAGTTCTTACCCCATTTTTTTCTCTCTATCTCTCTCTCTCTCTTTTATGTCCTTTACACCCCGATTAGGGCATATGCCCTCAACCAACTCATACCAAGTCTTCTTATCTTCAGCTATCTCCTGCAGCTCCCTAAACTCCTTCTGTATATTGTTAATCTCTACCTCCAAATCACTTGTTCATGTATTTCTAGATATCCCTCCCTTTCGCTTCCCCTGTAGATTCCAGTAAAATGCCCTTCTCCAATTGATTTATAACATAAGAAAATTGTATCATTCGAAAGTTGTGAGTTTAATTAATGAAAATAAGTATCACAATCATACACATTATTCAAACTATTTTTTTTTCCCGATCCAGAAGCGCTTGAGTTGAAAGCTCTTCGGCTCGGTGCCATGGACATCGTAACCCTTCGGTTCGGTGCCACGAACACCGTAAATCTGGGAAACCTGTAGATTTTCTGCCAGTCCGCGGAGTTGAACCCGCACATATAGAGGACTTGTCACCCGTAGTCCAACGCGCTACGAACACGCTGGGCACGCGGGCAAACTATTATTTATATATACACATTTGTTTGGCTATTTATACGTATTCCTCTCCGCTCCTCGTGGAGCATAGGGTCTCAACAGCCCTTAGCAATATTTCCCAGTCTCTGACTGTTTTCTTTATGGCATCCCTTGATAGTCCAGCACTCTTCAGTACTTCAAGAAGATTTCATCTCAGGGTCTGTTTGGCACGTCACCTTTTCTGTGTTCCTTGAGGGTTCCACTCAAATACGTATCTAGTGAAACTCGACTATATCTTCTGTAGGTTATGCCGAACCACCTCCATCTTCATCTCTTAAACTGAATCATCATGGGTTCTTACTCTCTTCATCTTCACAAATCTATGTTTATAATTTCTTACCCTCTTCATCTTCACAAATCTATGTTTATAATTTCTTACCCTCTTCATCTTCACAAATCTATGTTTATAATTTCTTACCCTCTTCATCTTCACATATCTATGTTTATAATTTCTTACCCTCTTCATCTTCACAAATCTATGTTTATAATTTCTTACCCTCTTCATCTTCACAAATCTATGTTTATAATTTCTTATGTCTACTTAACTTGGTGACTATTTATAGCTTGTAAGAAAACTTGGAAGGTTTTTCTATAATAATAAAGTAAGTGCTATATGTGTAAACTCCACTATATCGGCTAGTATTTGCTCATATTTGTATGCCTCTATAGTGGGTAATGGTAAAGAATGAGTTAAACTCTGCAATAAAACATATATTATTTGTATATGTCTAATATATATGTCTGTTACTGAACTGTTTAGTTGCTGGAGGTAATGGCTGAGCTTGGACTTCAAACGACAAGGTTTCACAGCATTGATGCCATTTTGGGTTTATCGGGAGCAGAAGAGTTCACGTCCCAGGATAAAGCAGCAGTGCAGTCCATTTCTGCAGGGTCAACTAACATCTTTCAGAAAGGTCAGAGGTCGAGTTCTACCCATTTTACTTGCTTCTTGTATGAGTAAAGTGCTATGTTTATAATACTGTGTGGCCTGTTTTTTGTAGCAGGAGATCTGTTTGTTGTAGCAGGGGATCTGTTTGTTGTAGCAGGAGATCTGTTTGTTGTAGCAGGGGATCTGTTTGTTGTAGCAGGAGATCTGTTTGTTGTAGCAGGAGATATGTTTGTTGTAGCAGGAGATCTGTTTGTTGTAGCAGGAGATCTGTTTGTTGTAGTAGGAGATCTGTTTGTTGTAGCAGGAGATATGTTTGTTGTAGTAGGAGATATGTTTGTTGTAGCAGGAGATATGTTTGTTGTAGCAGGAGATCTGTTTGTTGTAGCAGGAGATCTGTTTGTTGTAGCAGGAGATATGTTTGTTGTAGCAGGAGATATGTTTGTTGTAGCAGGAGATCTGTTTGTTGTAGCAGGAGATATGTTTGTTGTAGCAGGAGATATGTTTGTTGTAGTAGGAGATCTGTTTGTTGTAGCAGGAGATCTGTTTGTTGTAGCAGGAGATCTGTTTGTTGTAGCAGGAGATCTGTTTGTTGTAGTAGGAGATATGTTTGTTGTAGCAGGAGATCTGTTTGTTGTAGTAGGAGATATGTTTGTTGTAGCAGGAGATCTGTTTGTTGTAGTAGGAGATATGTTTGTTGTAGTAGGAGATATGTTTGTTGTAGCAGGAGATCTGTTTGTTGTAGCAGGAGATATGTTTGTTGTAGTAGGAGATATGTTTGTTGTAGCAGGGGATCTGTTTGTTGTAGTAGGAGATCTGTTTGTTGTAGCAGGAGATATGTTTGTTGTAGTAGGAGATATGTTTGTTGTAGTAGGAGATATGTTTGTTGTAGTAGGAGATATGTTTGTTGTAGTAGGAGATATGTTTGTTGTAGTAGGAGATATGTTTGTTGTAGTAGGAGATATGTTTGTTGTAGCAGGAGATATGTTTGTTGTAGTAGGAGATATGTTTGTTGTAGCAGGAGATATGTTTGTTGTAGCAGGAGATCTGTTTGTTGTAGTAGGAGATATGTTTGTTGTAGTAGGAGATATGTTTGTTGTAGCAGGAGATATGTTTGTTGTAGCAGGAGATATGTTTGTTGTAGCAGGAGATCTGTTTGTTGTAGCAGGAGATCTGTTTGTTGTAGCAGGAGATATGTTTGTTGTAGCAGGAGATCTGTTTGTTGTAGCAGGAGATATGTTTGTTGTAGAAGGAGATATGTTTGTTGTAGCAGGAGATATGTTTGTTGTAGCAGGAGATCTGTTTGTTGTAGTAGGAGATATGTTTGTTGTAGCAGGAGATCTGTTTGTTGTAGCAGGGGATCTGTTTGTTGTAGCAGGGGATCTGTTTGTTGTAGCAGGGGATCTGTTTGTTGTAGTAGGAGATCTGTTTGTTGTAGTAGGAGATATGTTTGTTGTAGTAGGAGATATGTTTGTTGTAGCAGGAGATATGTTTGTTGTAGTAGGAGATATGTTTGTTGTAGTAGGAGATCTGTTTGTTGTAGCAGGAGATCTGTTTGTTGTAGCAGGAGATCTGTTTGTTGTAGTAGGAGATCTGTTTGTTGTAGCAGGAGATATGTTTGTTGTAGTAGGAGATCTGTTTGTTGTAGCAGGAGATCTGTTTGTTGTAGTAGGAGATATGTTTGTTGTAGCAGGAGATCTCTTTGTTGTAGCAGGAGATCTGTTTGTTGTAGCAGGAGATCTGTTTGTTGTAGCAGGAGATCTGTTTGTTGTAGTAGGAGATATGTTTGTTGTAGTAGGAGATATGTTTGTTGTAGTAGGAGATATGTTTGTTGTAGTAGGAGATCTGTTTGTTGTAGTCAATATATTAGTTTATATTGTGTCAATTTTCTGTGTGAAGACTCCCACCTTCTGCATATCCTGCTGCCACATTCATAAATAACATCATGTTTTGGTAGATGAAATATTCTGATCACGTTAACCCCCAGTGGTTTGGAGAGAACGGAAATGGTAGGCATGGTTCCTGTGAGTAGAGGCAAGGGAAGACCAAGCCAAAGGTGGCAGCAGGATATCAAATAAACCTTGAACATGACGCTGGAGGAGGCGGAAGAGCTTTCTCGAGACAGAACATTTTCAAACGACTGTAAAGAAAGCGTTGTTCCGAAAAGAACATGTTAATGATGACGAACTTTCTGACTGAGATCAAGCGTTGGGTACCTTGCTTTGATTTTAGCCAAAAGGTCGAATCTGCGCCACATAATAGTGATGAATGTATATAACAATGTTGTATTAATCCTAACATATGTCAACAAGAGTTGACAAATAACTAAGTATAGAGTAGTAAATTGAATGTCTTTGTAGTAAATATAGTAGTAAATTGAATGTAAATTGAATCAACATCGAACTGGCGTTTTGGGTCGCTGGACGCTGCTGGATTTGCTGAGGCGGAGATTGGAGCACCTATGGACATGTCCGGAGTGCTATGATGATAGTCCTCATATAACTGATATAACTGATAACTGAATGTCTTTGAAAACATATATTTACCAAATATCAAATTGGAATAAATAGCTTAAAGACACAGAACAAAAACATGTATAAGTCGCACATGACAACAGCAACAAAAGAAAAAAATAAGAGACAAACAAAGTACTTGAAGCTGTCAACAGAAACAAAGTACTTGAAACTGTCAACAGAAACAAAGTACTTGAAACTGTCAACAGAAACAAAGTACTTGAAGCTGTCAACAGAAACAAAGTACTTGAAACTGTCAACAGAAACATAGTAATTGAAATTGTCAACAGAAACAAAGTACTTGAAGCTGTCAACAGAAACAAAGTACTTGAAGCTGTCAATAGAAACAAAGTACTTGAAGCTGTCAAAAGAAACAAAGTACTTGAAACTGTCAACAGAAACAAAGTACTTGGTCAACAGAAACAAAGTACTTGAAACTGTCAACAGAAACAAAGTACTTGAAACTGTCAACAGAAACAAAGTACTTGAAACTGTCAACAGAAACAAAGTACTTGAAGCTGTCAACAGAAACAAAGTACTTGAAACTGTCAACAGAAACAAAGTACTTGAAACTGTCAACAGAAACATATTCAGAGACAGAAGGTATCATTATAAAATATATAGATTAAAATCCTCTAAACGAATCCTGTCTACACACTTGCTTTGAGATATCAACTTTAAACCAATTCTCTCTCTCTTGCGTTCCCACTTTAAACCAATTCAACTGAAATCAACATCTCACCCGAGTGGTTACCGGGGCTCAAATTTGGGGTGTAAAGAATAGAACTACTGTTACCTGCCACGCATGTCGTAAGAGGCGACTAAGGAGGTTTGGATGAAATCGGTTGCACGTGTCTTAAATGTGTAGAAGTCAACCTGATGCCTTGCAGGACGGCTGGGGACAGCCAAAGGCTAACGGAGAGTGAACCCAGTAAACGCTGGCTGAATCCGGACACATCGCAAAAGGATAAGCACCAGAGCTCCAAATAGTGCTGAAGATGTGACGAAACCCACTCATGCTAAGGCTGCATGAATCAGATTTCCACATGAATGAATTTATGGAGAGATCTGGTACATCGGCCTTCTAGGTGATCAAGAGGATGAGGAAATCAACATCTTTCACAACAGCAGATAGCAGACTGTATTCAGATAAGAAAATCTAAACTGCATTAAATTTAGACGAAGACTTTTTCCAAACTGTATCATTTAATATGAAAACTCAACCAAAATAAAACAATTTGTACTAAATCTCAGTTAGAATCATAACTTTCAAAAAGGTAATATTATTGAAGAAAATGGAATACCCTACACCAGCTCACAGATTGCAAACGTTCTAACAAACGTACGCACTGAAACTTATGGTTGTGAGATATGGACCATTAAAGTATCGGAGAAGATCATTAATGATTTTGAAATCAAATGCTACAGAAGTGTACTTAGAATATCATGGACAGAGAAAAGAACAAATGCTTCTATTCTGCTACAGCTTAATTTTAAAGAGAGTTGGCTATTAAAGAGCATAAAATCAAGGAAAATTAAATATTTCGGACACATCAAACGACATGAATGTCCAGAGAAGATAATTTTAAAGGGAATGGTGCATGGAAGAAGAATGAAAGGAAGACCTAGAAGACGATGGATGCAAGATGTCATTGACGATCTGAGAATGACTGCAGCTTACTCCGGTCAACTTGCACAGAATAGAGAGTTTTTCAGGACTACTGTCATGGAAGCCAAGTTCCAGAAGGGACAAGCTACTTGATGATGATGATGATGTCACACTGCGAGTACAATATAGATGACAAGAGAAACGACTACTGAAGTAAGATAAGAGAAACTCAAAACCTACAAATTCAGCAACTATTTCTGAATCTGCTTCTTTCAAAACAATCCCAACTAAATACAGAAATTCATAATTTCAGAAAATAATAGAATTCCAAGGATCAGACAGAATCACTCACGGAATTATCCAACAACTAAGACTACACGAGAAGCCACGAGTCGTAGATAATCTTAATGATTCATTATTAGAACTGATTATCCCGGAAGAATGGGTGGATGTAGTGATAATAAAAATTGAAGAATCAGACAGCAAAAAACAATTAAGTCAAGCTCAAGATACTTTTCCAGCATTCTACTAAGTAGTCAAACAAAAAGTTATGAAAATTATGGTCAACAATATGCTCTTAAATTATTATAACAGAGTTTGGCCGTACATAATTTAACCACAGGTGTTAGAATTATACACACGTTTCGGTAGTTCATTAAGCATTTATAAATATATATATATCAGAAAATACAAGTATGTTACAAAATAAATTCTGGTTCCAAATATTTTACATCTGAGAAGGATAATATGGTGATTCAAAAAAATTACAGTATTGAAACGAAATCAATTCAAAATTTCGCCATGCACAACAAAATCTGGAAATCTAAAGAGCACATCTGAAAACATATAGAAGTAATGTCATGTGAGTGTTATTATACAGTAATTAGTGCTGGAAAATAAGTAATAGAATCATACACAAACTGGAGACATTCACATTAAGTGTTTCAGAAGAATCGTGCAGATTATCTGCATAAAAATACGATAGCAAATGAAGAGCTTTCAGGAAGAGCAAGCTGTGCATCACCAATATGGACGAAGGTTTGACTTTATTGGACCAGGTTTTTACCTCATATGGCTGGGTCCCTCTCTGTAGAAATGACACGCCAGCCGCCGAGAGTATTGCACAAAGCACGAATTCCGTAGCTTCAGCAACAATACTACAGATCTCCGGGAAAAAATACATTTATGAACAGAACGGCGAGGTCCAGATTGGAACCCATAACCTTCAGATCGCAAGACAAATAGCTTAACCACTTAAACCACACTATACATCACTGGAGAACATCATTGGAGAACATCACTGGAGAACATCATTGGAGAACATCACTGGAGAACATCACTGGAGAACATCACTAAAATATGAAGATTATATTGAACATGTATGCTGTATACCAGTAGGAGACTATACATCACTGGAGAACATCACTAAAATATGAAGATTGTATTGAACATGTATGCTGTATACCAGTAGGAGACTATACATCACTGGAGAACATCACTAAAATATGAAGATTATATTGAACATGTATGCTGTATACCAGTAGGAGACTATACATCACTGGAGAACATCACTAAAATATGAAGATTATATTGAACATGTATGCTGTATACCAGTAGGAGACTATACATCACTGGAGAACATCACTAAAATATGAAGATTGTATTGAACATGTATGCTGTATACCAGTAGGAGACTATACATCACTGGAGAGCATCACTAAAATATGAAGATTATATTGAACATGTATGCTGTATACCAGTAGGAGACTATACATCACTGGAGAACATCACTAAAATATGAAGATTATATTGAACATGTATGCTGTATACCAGTAGGAGACTATACATCACTGGAGAACATCACTAAAATATGAAGATTATATTGAACATGTATGCTGTATACCAGTAGGAGAATGGGCTAGGACTGATCTTCGATGGACATTGGACGAGAAAAGAAGGCCTGGACGTATACCGGAAACATAAAAAAAAACTGTGGAAAGTGAGTTGAAATATTGTGATCTGACATGGGAAACAATTAGTACAAATACGACAGAAGGCAACATTTGAAACTTGTGGAAACCATATGGGTCAGACGAAACACGAAAAGAATATAGATAGATAAAGATGTATATTATCCCATTGTCCTACCCCTTACTTTGGGAGCATAAGTCATAGTTTCCCAGCTATTCCTGTTCTGAATGCGTGAATATATGTATGTTAAAACTCATTAAAGAAACAATTTTTTTCATTATTTTTGCAAAACCCAACTTGTATTCTTCCCATACCTTCACTGTCTATTGCAATTTGCAATCTTTCTTGCACGCTATTGACAACTATTTTTGTTTTGGTTTGAAACAAATTGCTCTATAGTCTCCACAATTCTCTGCTTGTATTCATATATTCTTTTCTTAGCCTCAAAATAATGAATAATAATTAGAAATATTTAACCGCTCACACTAAGATTGATTGGGTCAAACATATTTATTTTTTGTAATGTCATTTCAGAAGGTAAACACCGTTTAACAAATGGGCGTGGTTAAGACAGTATGAAATATTCGACCAAGTTCATAACTAATTGTCTCTTTTCTAACTGCATCCATTTTGGTAGTACTTTAAAAGTTGTATTTCTTAGACAACGTAGAATCCATCTGTGCTTAGTTGAAGTTGTTAATGAACAACAAAGAATACGTAGCCCTTAAGTAGAGCAGAAGGCTCTTAAATCACATTTGTCAAAGTCATTACAGACACAAACAAGGACACTAAATTCCCGTCTTGCTATTGGTAATAGTCACATATTTGAGGCAAATAATATGTTTTCCCGCGGGAGTGTTGTCATTTAGCCATGGGGATGCTCTGTCAAACAAGTTCCTGATGCCACGATGTCTGACAGTGTGTATTGATAAGAAGGAGTTGTGCGACATTCGTTAATTCTGTCTACGCCATCATCTCACAAAGGTGTCCTACTGCGACGAAGAACACCGCTACGGTGTTTTGAATAATAATTTTGATCCGTAACTCGGTTGAATGGGGAAATTAAATACAGACACGAGAAGACCTGGAGCTCTTCAGTGGAAAGGAACAACAGAATATTGTTAAAGAACACGGCACTTGGATTGTTCCAAACACAAGCGAGTTTCTGTATTCTTCAACGGACGTCACTAATGAAATTAATTCAACAATGAATAGTCAATTTCGCGCTTGAATAATTACAAAAAGGTTGTGAAAAGTTGTTTTAGCAAAGTAGTAGGAGCTGCTGCGCACAATAGGACGCATTTTGGCCGTCAGGCAAAGATTGAATGTAACGCTTCAATCGTGCGCACAGAAGATTAGGAAAGTGACACCGAGATGGAGTGACTAGGTGGACACACCAAGAGCAAGTTAGACGAAGCATGGACAAGCGGCAAAGTGTATAGAGAAACTCCAAGAGCGGTAGCAGATGACAAATAATAGATAACAATCCGGAATGCGGTAAAATAAAAACAAAAAATAGCATGTTTACTTTAACCTCAGGCGGAATTAAATATGTTCAGCTCGCAAGGCATTTTCTAAGCAGGTAAAAGTTTATATCCACAATTTCTAATCTGGGGAAATTTATAGTGCCAATCTCCAAAAAGGGGGAAATTTATAGTACCAATCTCCAAAAAGGGGGAAATTTATAGTACCAATCTCCAAAAAAATGGAAATTATAGCAAGTTTCTAACCAAGTAAGATTATTAGAACATATAATAAAACAAATCAAATCTATAATAACAATTTCTAACCAGCTGCAATTTATGCTGGTGGCCAGGGACAAGAAGATGCATGGTACTAGAATAGAAATATTAAGAAATGATCACATATAGACAGGCAAACAATTTAGTTTCCCCCTTTCCCCCTTTCCCCCTTTCTTCTCCCCCTTCCCCTTCAATAGAACGGAGACTAGTCAGTTACTTCCGTTCTAGTACAAAACTACGCTATGAAATATTAAGACAATAGGAAGGCTAAGATTCAGTAGGATTGATGATATTACAGAAGTCATAAAGCAACACAGGCTTTGAATGAAAAACAAGATATAGTCTTTAATAACGTATTTTCATTTTCTGACTGAGAATGACTCATTTAAGAATAGCTGCTGCTGACGCCGGTCAATTTGTACAGAATAGAGAGTTTTTTAGGACTGCTGTCATGTGAACCAAGTTCCAGAACGGACAAGCTACTTGATGATGATGATTTTCATTTTAGAACAGTTAGAGATTTAGCGTCTGACATGTGTCTATGATGTCTATTGTATACGAACAGTTTCAATCTCCTCGTTTGTTGTGTATCCTTGTACTTGATAAAGACATTTTAGTCGAAACATCAATGTATCTTGTTTTCGTACTTTGTAAAATTAGATAACTTCAAAAAATGTATGTACGTGTATCACTACGTGTGTCTCTACTACTACTGTCGTTACTAAATGTAACACCGCTTTATGGGGAGTTGTAGGACAGAGAGTGGCGTCTGTGGCTTAGGGGTTAGTGACTCGTTCTATTAACCTCGACGTTCCGAGTACGAATCACGCTACGGACAGTTTGGTTGCAAATTGTTTCGCGTGGATTTTAGCAAAATGACGATGACACCACCCGTTCAGAAAGCAAGGGCAAACTACAGAATGTAATAATGCCTAGAAAAATCACAAACAGCGTTACAAAGCTAGGGTTGATTCGCAAAGTCCTGTAAAAGATATGCAACTTACTTTTTGTAGGACAGGGAGCACATACGCCGGTGCAATTTAATGACCGCAAGACTAGTACAATCTCCGTCAAACTGTTCAGAATTTAATGTCCGCATGACTAGGGCAATCTCCGTCAAACTATTCAGAATTTAATGACCGAATGACTAGTGCAATATCTGCCAAACGGTTCAGAATTAAATGTCCGCATGACTTGTGCAATCTCCGGATGACTGCATGACTAGTGCAATCTCCACCAAACTTCTCAGAATTTAATGTCCGCATGACTTGTGCAATCTCCGGATGACTGCATAACTAGTGCAATCTTCGCCAAATTGTTCAGGTTAGGATTTTACTTTATATCACTACGGGAAAAAAGCTGAATTGAACCCTGGTCGCCCGCATGGGAACCGCGACTTAATCCATTCGGACAGACGCTCATCCACTACTTAGTCTCAGGTATCTCACAATATCACATTAAAATTGATGTCCTCTTCACACTTTGTGGTTCATTTTTTTATTAAAATATTACCTTACTCCACATTCTATTTTGATGTTATCATCTTAATCTTCATTCTATATTCAATTTACAAACTTGAAACCGGTTATCTAATTAATCTGTCTAATTAAAAATGTGTGATTGTCTTTGCCTCATTTAAGTCATTATCGGACAGTTCTTAGTCATTTCTTGAAGATCTGATTAACGAGGCTCAGCGTGGTACAATCAAATTAAAATAAGGGAAATATTAAACTAAACAAAAGTTTTTGTACAAAACTAGCTTGCGTCATTTTTAACGTGTTTCGCCACCTTAGTTAAACAATAGGAAAATTATGGATTTTTAACGAAGACGCACGCAAACAGCGTCACACTTCAAACCACTTCTCATCATTAGAATGACTTCAACACGAGATAGGATGCAGACGAATAAACTAATTATGTCTTTCGTTTCCCGTTTGAGATTCACTGAAGCATGAACTACCTCTAATGGGGTTCATTTCTTGTCTGGTGTATATGGCGGGACGGACAAACACGCCAACATTGATTTTCAAACCTGGAATGCTAATTTCTCTCTTAATTCCCGTTTATAATTTCTATTTCACCGACAGTTGAAAATCATAATACACTTTTGCTTGTTTATAAACATGTCTTGCAATTTAACTTCTACTTGAGTTGACGGGCAGTAATGCATGCCTTGTATTGAGAACGATCGTGCTGGAAGATTGGTGAGTTTAACGTTAGCAATTTCAGAACAATTTCTCGTAATAATAAAACTCCAGAATTTAGTAGACTAGAGTGACAAGAAAGTGGCTCTTCATATGATGGATGAAAATTAAGAGGTTTCAGACGGGTCCTTGTTATAGAATGGCTGGGTATTATATTTTAATGTATTTTTTAAATAGGTCAACAATATGGCGGGCCTAGAAGACCGGCAGCAGACATTAAAATAATTAATTTTATTCTTATCCCTCTTTGAAAAGAGAAGACAATTTATTGATATATATTTATATTTATTTATATATTTATATATATATTTATATATATATTTATATATATCTTACATATATAAGACAAAGATTAATGGAATTGTATGGCTGTCACAATTGTTTGAAGATATATGGACTTGAAATTTGGCAAGAAGCTGGCTTTCATGGATACGAAGAGGGAAAAATTATCAAACTAGACTTTTTATAGGTTTCTAAAACCATATTTCCAACTTAACGCACCAAGTCATTCTGCATAGAAATCGCCGAAATTGTCTTTCAATGTTTTCACGACGTTAGTGGTCACGTGTTGCGCAGTCACGTGATGCACAAAGCGATCATGTTGTTATAGTCCGGTGACGTCTTTCGCACATCACACGAATACTAACACATTTATGGATATTTCAACATGTAACTTCTGTAAACGAATGTATAAGATGCTCGACTGCTTTCCTAAAGACAACATGTTCAATCTCACGCTCAGCCAATTTTTTTTTTTAACACATCGATAAGTTAATAATCTGAATAAATTTAATTTGCAAATTGTTATTTTTCAATTTTCACGGGAATTCAATTGTATTAGGTTTTACTGGCTATCGGAATGAGTTCCAGTTTATGTGGGCTCGGAAGATCAGCGGAAAAGGATAACAAATTAACTTTAAAAGTAGTTTAGATTGAAACTTAACTCTCCCGTGTGAAGAACGGGTAAACTGCTAGTATATCATCATCATCATCAAGTGCCCCTTGCTGAACGTCGTTTTTGTCATAGTCCGCCTGAAAAACTCTCTGTCTCTAGCAAGTTCTTCTACTACTTCCGGCGTCATTTCAAGGTTTCTTTGATGTCCTGCATGCTGCCACCTTCGTCTTGGTCGTCCCCTGGGTCGTATTCCAAAACCTTTACCGTTTTATCCAAACCACTGTGACATTTAACGTGGCCAAAATATTTCTCCAAGACACGGCGGTATTTATGAGCCAATGATTGTCGATAGACTGGCCTTGTAGGATGTATTTGTTTTTTCTCTTCTCTGTCCAGGATGTTCTAAGAGCTACTCTTTAACACCTTGTTTCACAAGCTACTATTTTGTACTTTAATGTTTATATATATATATATATATATATATAGGTAGAGAGAGATACAGAGAGAGTAGGGAGATAAATACAGAAAGAAAGACGGGGGAGAGTGGAGAGACAGAAGTTTCAATTTTATCTAATAAAAATATCTTTCTCTCGATCACAGCTTGCGCAGCAGCTCTAAACTCCAAGTCCAATCATCGATATAGGATTTCATCAGCATCCAGTAGCAAGGATGGACACAGTAGAAACGGGCGACAACAGAGTAGCTCTAATCCACAGTTTACAAATCATCTTGATCATCGAGCCCGCAGTGAAAACCATAATCAACAAAATGTGAATCTTGCAGAGGAGGGCAGCGATGATATGGATGAAGAAAACGAGGAAGAGAACGATGAATATGATAACAATCAAAACAGTAAGAAACAACGACGTAATCGAACCACATTTACCACATACCAGTTGCACGAGCTAGAGCGTGCTTTTGAAAGGTCACATTACCCGGATGTCTACAACAGAGAAGAACTTGCCATTAAAATTAATCTACCGGAAGTGAGAGTACAAGTAAGTTCCATTTTTTCCATATTTTTAATTATTTTTGGATATAACTTTTACAATAATAGATTCAAAATTATATGCTTTCATGAATAACTGAGGGCATCGTCATCAATAACTGGGTACATCATCATAAATAAATGTGAGCGTCGTCATCAATAACTGCGTACATCGTCAATAACTGTGTACATCATCATCATTAATTGTGTACATCATCATCAATACCTGTGTACATCATCATCATTAAATGTGAACATCGTCATCATCAACAATTGTCTGAATTATCGTCAATACCTGTGTACATCATCATCATTAAATGTGAACATCGTCATCATCAACAATTGTCTGAATTATCGTCAATAACTGTCTACATCATCATCATTAAATGTGAACATCGTCATCATCAACAATTGTCTGAATTATCGTCAATAACTGTCTACATCATCATCATTAAATGTGAACATCGTCATCATCAACAATTGTCTGAATTATCGTCAATAACTGTCTACATCATCATCATTAAATGTGAACATCGTCATCATCAACAATTGTCTGAATTATCGTCAATAACTGTCTACATCATCATCATTAAATGTGAACATCGTCATCATCAACAATTGTCTGAATTATCGTCAATACCTGTCTACATCATCATCATTAAATGTGAACATCGTCATCATCAACAATTGTCTGAATTATCGTCAATAACTGTCTACATCATCATCATTAAATGTGAACATCGTCATCATCAACAATTGTCTGAATTATCGTCAATAACTGTCTACATCATCATCATTAATTGTGTACATCATCATCAATACCTGTGTACATCATCATCATTAAATGTGAACATCGTCATCATCAACAATTGTCTGAATTATCGTCAATACCTGTGTACATCATCATCATTAAATGTGAACATCGTCATCATCAACAATTGTCTGAATTATCGTCAATAACTGTCTACATCATCATCATTAAATGTGAACATCGTCATCATCAACAATTGTCTGAATTATCGTCAATACCTGTGTACATCATCATCCTTAAATGTGTACAACGTCATCATCAACAATTGTCTGAATTATCGTCAATAACTGTCTACATCATCATCATTAAATGTAACATCGTCATCATCAACAATTGTCTGAATTATCGTCAATAACTGTCTACATTATCATCATTAAATGTGAACATCGTCATCATCAACAATTGTCTGAATTATCGTCAATACCTGTGTACATCATCATCATTAAATGTGAACATCGTCATCATCAACAATTGTCTGAATTATCGTCAATAACTGTGTACATCATCATCATTAATTGTGTACATCATCATCAATACCTGTGTACATCATCATCATTAAATGTGAACATCGTCATCATCAACAATTGTCTGAATTATCGTCAATAACTGTCTACATCATTATCATCGAAAAGCATGTCGTGAGAAGAAATTTTGACACACAAACAGTTTTTTTTTAAATTTCTCTGTCTCACTAGCCAGATGTCCTACCTCTGCAGCCGCCATGTTCAAATCGTCAGTCACATCCTAAAATCCTAATTTGGGGGTCTCTGTTGCTAAGTGGTTAAACCCTTTGTCTTGTGAGTCGAAGGTCGTGGGTTCGAGTCCGGACCGCGCCATTCTATCCACGAGTGAAGTTGTTTTTTTTCCAGAGAGCCCTAAGATTGTTGCTGGAGCTACAGAGTTCGTGCGTTGTGCAATACTCTCGGCAGGTGGCGTGCGAGTTCTGCGAAGAGGGACCCAGCCGTATGGGGTAAAACCCGGTGCAATGAAGTCAATCCTTCGGCTTTTAAACTGGTTTTTAAACATCCTAATTCTATCTGTCCCGGTGTGTTTCTTATCTCCTCTTTGCCGTGATGTTTTATTTCATAATGGAGTTCTTCGACCTCTCATATCTTTTTATATGTTCAAAATACTTTACTATTCTCATTATTATTTGGAGCTTCATCCAGTATTTTGTTAACTGTTGTTAAATTTTGCCAGTGTTCTGAAAATTATTGAAATATTATTGATCAGTTTTATGGGACATACATCTTAGTGTAGACAATAACTATAACATTATTGATCAGTTTTATGAGATATACATCTTAAAAAGACAATAATTATAACATTACTGATCAGTTTTATGGGACATACATCTTAGAGACAGCAATAACTATAACATTACTGATCAGTTTTATGGGACATACATCTTAGAGTAGACAATAACTATAACATTACTGATCAGTTTTATAAAAAGGATTTAAAAGCAAAAGGATTGACTTCATTGCACCGGGTTTTACCCATATGGCTCGGTCCCTCTCCGCAGAAATGGCATCCCACCTGCAGAGAGTATTGCACAGAGTACGAACTCCGTAGCTCCGGCAACAATCCTAGGGGTCTTTGGAAAAACTGCACTCGTCAACAGAAGGCCGCGGTCCGGACTCGAACCCACGACCCTCGACTCACAAGGCAAAGGACTTAACCACTCAGCCACAGAAACCCCTGATCAGTTTTATGGGACATACATCTTAGAGTAGATAATAATTATAACATTACTGATCAGTTTTATGGGACATACATCTTAGAGAAGACAATAACTATAACATTACTGATCAGTTTTATGGGACATACATCTTAGAGAAGACAATAACTATAAAATCTGTACAACATTAGAATAACTATATAATTACTGCACAGTTATGGAGGAGGTTCTGTCTTGTGAGGAAGACAATACATGTTGTCTTGATAACAGCATTCCCGCTGTCAGGATGAAGCCACTTGATGTCAGCCATGACTAGACCAAGCCCTAGACGTGAACTCATTTTAAACATCGCAGGTTTTATCCGTCATCTTCCTATTCATTTCTGCAGACCAGTCTGACAAATATGTCTGCTTCAAGTACATGTATTTCTGCAGGGCACCTCAAAGTCTGCGTTGATACCTGACACGCGTTTTTTCTTGTCGGGAACGTAAACTTTGGGGGCAAACGAAGTAGTTATTACTTCAGCAATTGTCATATGGAAACTGTTGTTACTGTCTGTAGCACTGCTTGTTAGGGCGGTGTAGGACGGGGGAAGAGAGAATGTGCAATTTAATGGCCGCATAGCTCACTGTGCAGTCACCGTAAAACTCTTCAGGTTAGGATATTTCTTTTATACCCCCAACAGAAAAATCACTAGCTTTATCGTGAATTGAAGACGAGTTTCCCGCATAGAAACCGCGCTGTAATCTATTCGACCAGACGTTTCTCATTCATATAGAAGACTACAGTCAAATTAGTATAGTATATTGCTGACAGCTGGGAGAAATTGGGAACTTACTTATTTTTGTGAATGTTTTAACTTTTACACCGGATACGTGCTGCTATTGTCAGTGAAAATGTACGGTGAACACTGAAGATTGTCTCTCATTTTAGCATCTAAAGTTTACGGTGACTCACAAATTAATCACACACTAACAGAACTACACGGGTAAAAGTAAACATTGTACCTTTAAAACAAAAACACTTTTTCAAACATTTTCCTAACACACCTGCAAATTTGTCTAACAATTTAGCATATTTACTAGTCCGTTCAATGAAATCAATATAATTAAATCGTTTTCATCTTCTTCTTCTATTTTCTTCTTTTAACTCTTCTTGAAGCATAAAGCATCAACAAAGTACTTCCAACAGTATCGGCCTGGAGCAAGTCAGTTTAGTTTATTCTAGATCATTCCTGTTTCTTCCCTTTCTCTGTCTACAGTTTGTCTCCATGTCTCTCTAGGTCGTCCTCTACTCATCTTTACTTCCGTATTTCATTTCATTGCCCGCATGCCCAGCGAGTTCGTAGCGCGTTGGACTGCGGGTGACTACCCCTCTGTGTGTGCGGGTTCAATTCCGCGGGCTGGCAGAAAAGCCACAGGTTCCCCAGATTCACGGTGTTCGTGGCACCGAACCGAAGGGTTACGATGTCAATGGCACCGAGCCGAAGAGCTGAAAGCTCAAGTGCTTCTGGATCGGAAACAAAACATGAAAAAAAAAATGTCATTTCATTGCCCCATGTACGTATCTGATCTTCTGAATTCCTAATGTATGTCCAAGACAAATCTATCTCTTCTTATTTTATTTCCTCATTGATATTATCGATGCCTGTTCGTCGGGTAATCTCAGTTGTAGATATTTGTTTATCTCAACGAATTCGGTGAATTCTTCTATCTTTCCTCCTAACCCCTTATGTGACTCTCTGTCTTTGTTATTGCTTTCCGTGTTTTTTTTATCTATACAGTAAGCGCTCATGTCGACTTTTTTGTAGCTAGATGTTTTCTATGGTGGGACACCAACCCTGATCCTTGTTCAGTTTTACGTCCTATGTTTTTGTAGCTAGACGTTTTCTATGGTGGGCCGCCAACCCTGATCCTTGTTCAGTTTTATGTCCTGTGTTTTTGTAGCTAGATGTTTTCTATGGTGGGCCACCAACCCTGATCCTTGTTCAGTTTTATGTCCTATGTTTTTTAGCTAGATGTTTTCTATGGTGGGCCGCCATCCCTGATCCTTGTTCAGTTTTACGTCCTATGTTTTTGTAGCTAGATGTTTTCTATGGTGGGCCGCCAACCCTGATCCTTGTTCAGTTTTACGTCCTATGTTTTTTAGCTAGATGTTTTCTATGGTGGGCCGCCAATCCTGATCCTTGTTCAGTTTTACGTCCTATGTTTTTGTAGCTAGAAGTTTTCTATGGTGGGCCGCCAACCCTGATCCTTGTTCAGTTTTATGTCCTGTGTTTTCGTAGATTGTTTTCAAAAAAATTGTTTAGTTTTATAACCCTGGACATGCTGTAGTGAAGGGTAAGGAAAGCTCGTATAAACAGGGGGAAACAGTGACCTATTGAAAGTAGGTAAAGTATGGACATAGCAAACATCACAAACGCTCACATGTCTGGACACACTTAATAACAAAGTAAGATCTGGACACAGCAAACATCACAAACGCTCACATGTCTGGACACACTTAATAACAAAGTAAGATCTGGACACACTTAATAACAAAGTAAGATCTGGACACACTTAATAACAAAGTAAGATCTGGACACAGCAAACATCACAAACGCTCACATGTCTGGACACACTTAATAACAAAGTAAGATCTGGACACACTTAATAACAAAGTAAGATAGTAAGATACAAACTACACAACAAGAGATAGTAATATTTCGAACAAAGGGTCCTTATCAAGCATATTAATACATAACAATCGAAAATGTGGTTATGTTCATATTCACTAGTCATCAAATTCAGATGATATATCCATAACTGCATTCAAATGAAAATATGTGACTAAAACACATCAACAAATAATAAAAGGTAACAAGATTTTTAATGGAAAAAAGATCAAACAATAGTAATCAAATACATACATTTAACAAAAACACATATAAAATATAGAGCATGAGAAGATACAGTATTAAGAAGCATAGGAATGTAGGACTTTTTGGGTTTTGGGTTTTTCCGATCCAGAAGCCCTTGAGCTTTTAAGCTCTTCGGCTCGGTGCCATGGACATCGTAACCCTTCGGTTCGGTGCCACGAACACCGTAAATCTGGGGAATCTGTGGCTATTTCTGCCATCCCGCGAAATTGAACCCGCACACACAGAGGGATAGTCACCCGTAGTCCAACGCGATACGAACACGCTGGGCAGTGTAGGACGTAAAGTCCATGAGGTCGCAAGGTACCATATAAAGATATAAAACGATTCTCTAGAGCAAATCGACTTCGATCATCAGAGGAACCAGAGGAACATGATCGGATGGCTGTGACCTGGATATCGCACTCCCAAAAGGTCAGTTTCATTGAAATGAGTGGTCACAGGAAGGAGGGGGAAATATCATGGACGCCGTCCCAAACATTATTAAACGCATTCAGAATCATATTGACACAACTTCCTCCCTACAACCCACACACATACACACACATAAACACACATACACACACATATACACACATGAAAAAAAATGAAAATCGTGGCATATCCCAAGGACGTAGCCATCAACCACAGTAAACGAGTCGTCGATTTTCTAGGCACCATTTATACGTTCAGTAGTTTGCCATTGCTTTCTGAACGGTGAGGTCTATTTTATCTTTTGTAAAAATCCCACCGAAGCGAATTTGCTTCCAAACCTGCCCACCGTGGGGTTTGAACCAGGTACGCTTGGGTTTGTGATCGAGCTCACTACCGCTTGAGCTACAGACGCTCACATACACGCTCATATACACACATACACGCACAAAACCCAAACAGCATACACAAAACAGAACACACACGACACACCACACACAACATTCACAACACACACGCACAAAACAGTACACACACAACACTCACAACACACACGCACGCACACACACGTGCACACATGTTCACACACATACAGCACATATGCCCCCCTCCCTCCTCCTCCAACACACACAACCCACACAACCCACACAACCCACACAACCCACACAACACACACATATTTGTAATAAATAAATTTTTAAATATATATGTTTCAGGTGTGGTTTCAAAACAGACGAGCTAAATGGAGGAGACAGGATAAAATAGAATATGCAAAACTTAACGAAGGCATGACTGTTCCTGCCCCTCCGAAATATTCTAGGACAATCACACACGAACACGGCTCGCTACCTCTAGACCCCTGGTTGACACCAACACTCGTCGGTCTAACAAACGACATGACAGCATCAACATTTCCATCCCACCAAGTCTCATCTATCAGCAATTCTACTCCAAGACCATTCACTGACTATCTTCCTTGTAACAGCATGGCATCTCGGCTTCATGGGCTGTCTGGAGTATTCAACCCAACGATTACTAATTTAAATATACTCGGATACAACTCTGAGTTGAATAATGAGAAGAATTACAGCATTACGTCATTACGAATACGAGCAAGGGAGCACCTTGAGACAATCTGACAGACATTTATCCGAGCAACTAGAGACAATCTGACAGACTATTTAACAGATATTTATCGGAGCAGCTAGAGACATTATGACAGACTATTTAACAGACATTTATCGGAGCAACTAGAGACAATATGACATACTATTTAACAGACCTTTATCGGAGCATATAGAGACAATCTGACAGACTATTTAGCAGACATTTATTGTGAATAAAATATTCAGCTAAACAAAATGTATTTTTGTTGACAATTATACAATAGGATGACCTAAGGAGACCCTGAAACAAACTTTGCTGAGAGAAGCAAGATATATCTGTCTCAGTTCCATGGAGGATATTGAGCGATTTGCTCAGGATAGAGCGGTATGGAGAAATTACTTGCAGGCTCTATGTAACGTATAACGGTACAAGAGGAATTATTATTATTATTAATTATACAATAATAATAAAATTACATTAGTTTTTGTTCCCTAAGGCTTGCAGTCGTGTTAGTTATAATTGTTACTTCTCCCGCACCTTTCCCTTGCCTCCCAACTGTTGCAACACTTCCTGTCTATATTTACTGTCAACATTTTCTGTCTACATTTACATCCCACAGTTTCTGCCTAAAGTTATTAGTTTACATTTTCTGTCTCCCTTTCCTGTCTACATTTTCTGTCTCCCTTTTCTGTCTATATTTTCTGTCTCCCTTTCCTGTCTACATTTTCTGTCTCCCTTTTCTGCCTACATTTTCTGTCTCCCTTTCCTGTCTACATTTTCTGTCTCCCTTTTCTGCCTACATTTTCTGTCTCCCTTTTCTGTCTATATTTTCTGTCTCCCTTTCCTGTCTACATTTTCTGTCTCCCTTTTCTGCCTACATTTTCTGTCTCCCTTTCCTGTCTACATTTTCTGTCTCCCTTTCCTGTCTACATTTTCTGTCTCCCTTTCCTGTCTACATTTTCTGTCTCCCTTTTCTGCCTACATTTTCTGTCTCCCTTTTCTGCCTATATTTTCTGTCTCCCTTTTCTGTCTATATTTTCTGTCTCCCTTTTCTGCCTACATTTTCTGTCATCCTTTTCTGTCTATATTTTCTGTACAAATTTTATGTCAAAATTTTCTTTCTAAATTGTATATCTACATTTTATGTCTACACATTTTCTTCTCACATTTGTTTTGTACAAAAATGTTAATGATACTAATATCCCTTATTATTAAACTTAATTTGTAACATAATCTAACCTTGATTTAGCATGTTGTGTAGCATGTTGTGTAGCATGTTGTGTTGCTTTTACTCATAAAATTAATTAGCCTGTATACAACAATACTGGAATACGAGGATCACGTGACAGTTGTTGTCTTATTTCCTAGAATTTATACCTGAGCCCACCGGCCGTATTTTATTGGATGTCATGGTCCCAAGTTTCTGTGTCATAGATTCAAGATGAAATATTTTCAATATAGGTTTGTTGATTTCTATTCTCATTTTATTTTCAGTTTCCCATCTTCTAATTTCAACATTTCTATTTCTTTGAACGCTTCATATCGACCACTTGTTAAACCACTCTTTGTGATTTGTATGTGATCTAAGCCTAAGAGCGATTGTACGGTGTGTCAGCTAAGCGCTCACAGGTAGGACAGCACAACAAAGTTCTGCGACGCTTTTTATTTACTAGGGTAGCTTCCTTAGGCCCCTACCTCAGTCGCCTCTTACGACATGCTTTGTAAGTCACAGTTTTAATATTAGTTACTCTTTGTGAGCACCGACAAGATACTGGCGATATGATGCACTAAGATGCCCCGCTTAGGGCAGCGACAAATGGGCACCAGTCTCTTCTTGATCGTCCTCTGTATAGTGTTCGTCCTCTGTATAGTTTCAGCTATGATTCATTTCTTTCAGTTCTTAATCTATTGTTCTTTTCAAGGTCGTTTTGCGTCTTTCACGTTTTTGTTTGTCTTCTGATATCTATCTAAGTGCAGTTTTCGTAACAGAGTTAGATACCCTGCGTATCACATGTACGATCTGTCTCATGCGTCTCTCTTTTGTGATGGTGCTTATTGTATATTGTTGACACTATGCAATCTTGTCCAACTGTATCCTTCCTGTTGACACTATACAATCTTATCCAACTGTATCCTACCTGTTGACACTATGTAATCTTGTCCAACTGTATCCTACCTGTTGACACTACGTAATCTTGTCCAACTGTATATTACCTGTTGACACTGTGCAATCTTGTCCAACTGTATTCTACCTGTTGACACTATACAATCTTGTCCAACTGTATCCTACCTGTTGACACTATGTAATCTTGTCCAACTGTATCCTACCTGTTGACACTACGTAATCTTGTCCAACTGTATATTACCTGTTGACACTGTGCAATCTTGTCCAACTGTATCCTACCTGTTGACACTATGCAATCTTGTCCAACTGTATCCTACCTGTTGACACTATGCAATCTTATCCAACTGTATCTTACCTGTTGACACAATGTAAGCGAGCTTCTCTCTTCTCACAACATCTCCAAAAAATGTTGATTGTTTTTTTCTTAAGTGATTCAATATAGATGTTTCTCGTCTGATCGACCTTTTTAATGGGAACAAACTCATACGCCTTCGTAGTTTGATATATAATTCATGATTGCGTCCCTTACAACGTCATTTTCTCAAAGTGGTGTCCTAAAACATTTTTGATGATTTATCCTGTTTTAAAAAGACATAAATACCACTAATTCTCAAAGTATATATTTCATTTAATGTGTCATCAAATTTTCAAGTTTGTCTCCTAATGTGTTGAAACCAAGTGGTTCGAGCCTAGCTAAGCATTGCAATCAAAGGGTACGTACCACGCTAACTGATACCAAAGGTGACAAACGTAAACTCGAAATAAAACTATTATACTTCGTGTCTACGTTCTTCGTCGTTGGTGCATAGTTCTACTGTAGTCTTCCCTTGTATCGATATTAAAAATTTATATCAATAAACTTCTATTAATTTCTCATGTTTATTTAAACGGGTTATGACTTGTTACAACTAGTGACAACTGTTATAAGAAAGAGAAGATGGAGATATGTTGGGCACACCTTGAGGAGAAATGATCAACGAATATCAAAGCAGGCATTGAAGTGGGATGCAAAGGGTTCAAGAAAGAGGTCGACCTAAAGAGACCCTGAAGCGAACTTTGCTGAGAGAGGCAGGAAATATCGTCTCAGTTCCATGGAGGAGATTGAGCGGGTTGCCCAGGATAGAGCGATATGGAGCAATTACTTGCAGGCCCTATGTAACGTATAATGGTACGAGAGGAATTATTATTTTTATAATTATGACTTGTTAAATTAACGAGATGACGACAAGACTGTGAAAAAGACTGCTGACAAACTTACATTTAAATGTTGTATTATTGTTCTGTCAAATTTCTAACATTTTAAACTTTGATTGAGTGATTGCTCGATTAATTGATTGATATGACAATTATCATTGTACTTCAGTAAGTAACCATGTGTACACCGATCTCTTTCTTACACAGGAAGATAGGAACATCATCATTGCACTTCAGTAAGTAACCATGTGTACACTGATCTCTTTCTTATACAGGAAGATAGGAACATAATCATTGCACTTCAGTAAGTAACCATGTGTACACCGATCTCTTTCTTACACAGGAAGATAGGAACATCATCATTGCACTTCAGTAAGTAACCATGTGTACACCGATCTCTTTCTTACACAGGAAGATAGGAACATCATCATTGCACTTCAGTAAGTAACCATGTGTACACCGATCTCTTTCTTACACAGGAAGATCTCAGGGACAGTGCACGAACTTTGAAAAACCGACGAGGGTCACCGATCTAATTTAGAGGACTGAAAATATTCTGTAGGAATTTTTTTTTAAATCTTTCTATTGAATTTTGCCCGGGCTGCGGCTTTCCCGCCTGCTCTTCTTGATTTTTGAACTGCCTATGGTTCTTTTACGTGCTCAACTTGAACACGGAAACTACGATTTATCTTCCGTCTCCGATAGGATTAGGAACTCGACCTCACGTACACTAAGATCAGGAATCTCTGGAGACCTCATTCTTCTATGCCATCATGAACTATTACACAACCTCTTACCTTTCATATCTTTATATAAAGGCTGAACTTGGAGACGATCCCACTATTGTCCAGAAACATACATAAAAAACGTTTGCTTTACTTCTCCGAAGAGTATTCTTGTAACTTATTTGTCTGGCTAGCGAATCAAGATTTCACCGTATCTGTGATGAAGCCTGCTAACGATCTGTGATGAAGCCTGATAACGATCTGTGATGAAGCCTGCTAACGATCTGTGATGAAGCCTGATAACGACCTATTACTGACAGCTAAGTTGGAACAAACCATTTCTTCATCTCTATTTTAAATTAGCGTCAGAAAATCAAAACAAAATTCCATCCAATTTAAAAGACGGTTCAGCTTATGAAAATTCCCTGATAGCTATATTCACTTTGGTAACATATAGTTACATACATCAGAACAAGACCACTGCAACCATGCCTATTTTTGTTGAGAATATGGATGCCCAAAACACAAACACTTCTGGACTCTGATCTGTGCCAGGAAAATGCAATTCAAATGCAATCTGCGACTGTTATTATTTGTTTAGTAATCTGGAATTAGCAGCCACGAGTTTTATTCATTACCTGGCCATCATATTTTTATTGAATATTTCTCTAACAAAATGGCCAGCTTTGAAATTGATTACATCCATTTGGCTACAAATATTGACAAATTAGCCACACATTGAGCTCTGAGCAAATGTGAAGGAAGGGCCTAGTCGAGTTCGACACAGTGATCACGTGACTTCTGTCAATGGTCAACACTTGATGTTCAGCACAGTGTGTGCGTCTTGTTACCAAATTTCCAGGCCAATGATGCCTTATTTCATAACTTTAGTTATCTTCTAATTTCGGTTTTTGTCAAATGTAATTTCTTGGTAAAGAAAGTAGAGAAATGAGATTATGGTTGTAGTAGTATGAAGAGAAAACTTATCATCAATATAAGAAAGAGGCAGTCATCATTTTTCAGGCACGTGAAGAGGAGGGGAGGTTTAGAACACATTGTGACTACCGGTAAAATCGAGGGTAGACGAGACAGAGGAAGACAGAGAAAATTTTGGATTGCCTAACTTCATAGGGATTTGTGGAGATCTATGATCGCCTATGCCAGCCGGCACGGCACCAGATGATGATGTTGATGAGTATGAAGTATTTGGAAACATTTAAAAAAGACAGTGGAGAAACATATATAAGCTTTTGAATATAAGTGTTACAGAAGAGTCTTCCGTATATCTTGGATAGAGAAGAGAACAAATAGATTTATCCAGAAGGCATTAAAAATCAAAGAAAACTGGATGAAGCTGCAAAAATACGAATAAGAAAATTGAAGTATTTTGGACATATACAATATTCTTCTTCTTTCTTCTTTGCGTTCGTTCTTTACGACCAATTTTAATCACTCTTTGTGATATGTCTGATCTTTGCCAAGAACGTGTATACGTTGCACATTGGTTTAGTAGGCCCCTAAACGTATAGACTTCTACACGCTTAGGACACATGCATCCGATTTCAGCCAAATCTCCTAAGTCACCTCTTACGACATGCGTGGCAGGTAACAGTAGTTCTATTCTTTACACCCCAATTTGGGCCCTGGTAACCACTCGGGCGGGACATATACAATGACACGAAGGATTGGTGAAGGCCATTATAGAGGGAGATATCCCAGCAAAAAGGAGATAATGAATTCAGGAAGTCACTGATAATTTGATCATTTCTACTGATGATGACCATGAAAGAGAGAGATTCCAAAGAACTGTTAAGTTAGCAAAGTTCTGCACAGAACAAACTTTTTTGATGAATCGATTTTACTCAAACTGAGGCAGAAATTAAGTTAGACAATAAGTGTAAAAATGCACCGGTCAGTTTTACTAAATTATAATAATAATAATTCCTCTCGTACCGTTATATGTTACATAGGGCCTGCAAGTAATTTCTCCATACCGCTCTATCCTGGGCAACTTGCTCAATCTCCTCCATGGAACTGAGACCAATATTTCTTACCTCTCTCAGCAGAGTTCGTATCAGGGTCTCCCTAGGTCGTCCTCTCTTTCTTGAACCCTTTGCATCCCACTTCAATGCCTGCTTTGATATTCGCTGATCATTTCTCCTCAAGGTGTGTCCAGCATATCTCCATCTTCTCTTTCTTATAACAGTTGTCACTAGTGGTTGACCAGACATGCCTCTGATTTCATCACTTCTCCTGAATTCGTTCCATTTAAATTCATTATTTTTCGCAGACATCTATTTTCAAATGCATTCAACTTGCTTTCTATATCTTTAGTCATTTTCCAACTCTCGCTAGCATATGTTAGGATTGATACAATATTTGAATTGAAAATTCGTAATTTACTAAATTAGAGACAGGAAAATTTAATGCAGACAGTGAATCGATCAACAGACTTTCTTTGTTGTGATCACATCAACCAAACAAATAATACACCATCTAAAGATGATTTTTGTTTAATATGATAATAAACTGTTTCAGTTCAGAGAACCATGAGAAATCATCAGTCAGATTAAGAAGACATGAAATGACTGAGAAAGCTTTGTAGAGAATGAAGCACAGCACATCCACCAAATGACACATATTACGAGCAGTCGTTAGGTTACAAAGTATGCTGAAAACACTGACACTACCAACGACATCCCTTTGTTGCTCTTCAAAGACAGTTAACCAAGCATTGAAACTCATGAAACTAACGAAATAAACAGAAGCTTAATACGCCTCCGTTCCAGCGTTAAGCTTTGTTATTAAAAATAGGCGATTTGCCTGAGGCTAAATCTGTCGTATCATACAGACAAATACAAAGAAGATGTTCCACAAGCTTGTTACCACCCATCTCTCATTCTCTTCTCTTTCTTTTACTCAATCGCTCCGTTTTCTTCACCTCACATTATCTTTTACCCCGGTTCCTCCTCTGTCTACTATTTCACTTCTTTTCTCACTCCTTTCAATCTCTCTCTCTCTTGCCTCTCTCTCTATCTCTCTCTCTCCGTCTTTGATTCTTTCTTGTTTTGCATTTCTTTATTTTGTCTCCAAATAAGATAATCAAATCACTAGTTACTGTCTCAAAATGTCTATCCTGATCTGTGCTACGTGATCAAATATTTCCCAGACTAGAAATGATATGAACCTTAGATTAAACATTTTTAACTTTGATTGATTGATTGACTGATTGCCTGATTTATATTAAAATCATCATTGTACTTAGGTGAGAAACCATGTGTGTTGCGATCTCTTTCTTACACAGGAAGATCTTAGCGTCAGTGCACGAACTCAGTAGCACCGACGAGGATCCCCAATGTAATTCAGTAGATTCATTTGTGATTCATTTTTATTGTCTAATGAATTTTGCCAATGGGAATATGCATGCATTTAGTATACATTCCTTGCTTACCTATCTGTCTTCGATATTCTATAGAAAATATTATGTGTGGCAATGTTTGTGCTAGATCAAGTAGTATAACAGTCAGTTCGACAGTGATAAATGTATGTCGTCATGACTTCGAAATAATGTCTACTTCTTTATCGATGTCTTTACTGCATGTGTTACCGCATTTTTTGAACAGTGTAGGACTGGGGAGAGGATGTGTTACCTCATTATTGGGACAGTGTATGACTGAGGAGAGGATGTGTTACCTCATTTTTGGGACAGTGTATGATTGAGGAGAGGATGTGTTACCTCATTTTTGGGACAGTGTATGACTGAGGAGAGGATGTGTTACCTCATTTTTGGGACAGTGTATGACTGAGGAGGGGACATGAGACTGAGGAATGTAATGACTGCATAGCTAGTGCAGTAGCAGCGTAACTGTACAGGTTAGAATGTTCTTTATGCCCCGAGAGAAAAAAACACTTTTGACCTTAACGGGGATAGAACCTGGGTCTGCGAATGGAGCCCGTGCTCTTATTCATTCGACCAGACGCACCTACTCAGCAATATCCATCAGCAATATCCATCAGACACTTTTGAACGTATTATGAACGAATTTTGCTGAAACCTGACTCATTTACATTAAAAACGCAAACAAAACCAAGAAAATGATGAAGATAAAGAAGAAATGAGCGAAGAAAACAGAGAAACGAGTCGATAATGATCAACCCAGTTTGCCAGCAACAAAACTTCAGACGGTCTTTCGTTACAGCGGTCGGTGAGTGAAAATGGCCGGTCAAGAGGTTCATCCCATGTTATTTCCTCGTTAGCTCAATTGAGCGAATATTGGTTTTCTCTTTCCTAAATATTTATACAGGCATTTGTAAATTTGAGAATAAGAATGAAAGTAATAAATTTGCAAGATAATTTCAGACTCTTGGTTAATATTTCATGACATCAGATAAATAGATTTCCAACTGTGTTCTATGGCTAGCTTCGATTCTCTTTATTCATTTAACTTTTAGAAACATGAATCTGTCATCAGGATATTATTAGCAATCTTTTATCGTCAGATCTCTCTGAGCACACATTGTGTATCTTTTATTTCTTTCATCGTCAGATCTCTCTGAGCACACATTGGGTATCTTTTATTTCTTTCATCGTCAGATCTCTCTGAGCACACATTGAGTATCTTTTATTTCTTTCATCGTCAGATCTCTCTGAGCACACATTGTGTATCTTTTATTTCTTTCATCGTCAGATCTCTCTGAACACACATTGGGTATCTTTTATTTCTTTCATCGTCAGATCTCTCTGAGCACACATTGGGTATCTTTTATTTCTTTCATCGTCAGATCTCTCTGAGCACACATTGGGTATCTTTTATTTCTTTCATCGTCAGATCTCTCTGAGCACACATTGTGTATCTTTTATTTCTTTCATCGTCAGATCTCTCTGAGCACACATTGAGTATCTTTTATTTCTTTCATCGTCAGATCTCTCTGAACACACATTGAGTATCTTTTATTTCTTTCATCGTCAGATCTCTCTGAGCACACATTGAGTATCTTTTATTTCTTTCATCGTCAGATCTCTCTGAACACACATTGTGTATCTTTTATTTCTTTCATCGTCAGATCTCTCTGAGCACACATTGAGTATCTTTTATTTCTTTCATCGTCACATCTCTCTGAGCACACATTGTGTATCTTTTATTTCTTTCATCGTCAGATCTCTCTGAGCACACATTGTGTATCTTTTATTTCTTTCATCGTCAGATCTCTCTGAGCACACATTGTGTATCTTTTATTTCTTTCATCGTCAGATCTCTCTGAACACACATTGTGTATCTTTTATTTCTTTCATCGTCAGATCTCTCTGAGCACACATTGAGTATCTTTTATTTCTTTCATCGTCAGATCTCTCTGAGCACACATTGGGTATCTTTTATTTCTTTCATCGTCAGATCTCTCTGAGCACACATTGTGTATCTTTTATTTCTTTCATCGTCAGATCTCTCTGAGCACACATTGGGTATCTTTTATTTCTTTCATCGTCAGATCTCTCTGAGCACACATTGTGTATCTTTTATTTCTTTCATCGTCAGATCTCTCTGAGCACACATTGTGTATCTTTTATTTCTTTCATCGTCAGATCTCTCTGAGCACACATTGTGTATCTTTTATTTCTTTCATCGTCAGATCTCTCTGAGCACACATTGAGTATCTTTTATTTCTTTCATCGTCAGATCTCTCTGAGCACACATTGTGTATCTTTTATTTCTTTCATCGTCAGATCTCTCTGAGCACACATTGGGTATCTTTTATTTCTTTCATCGTCAGATCTCTCTGAGCACACATTGAGTATCTTTTATTTCTTTCATCGTCACATCTCTCTGAGCACACATTGAGTATCTTTTATTTCTTTCATCGTCAGATCTCTCTGAGCACACATTGTGTATCTTTTATTTCTTTCATCGTCAGATCTCTCTGAGCACACATTGTGTATCTTTTATTTCTTTCATCGTCAGATCTCTCTGAGCACACATTGGGTATCTTTTATTTCTTTCATCGTCAGATCTCTCTGAGCACACATTGGGTATCTTTTATTTCTTTCATCGTCAGATCTCTCTGAGCACACATTGTGTATCTTTTATTTCTTTCATCGTCAGATCTCTCTGAACACACATTGTGTATCTTTTATTTCTTTCATCGTCAGATCTCTCTGAGCACACATTGTGTATCTTTTATTTCTTTCATCGTCAGATCTCTCTGAGCACACATTGTGTATCTTTTATTTCTTTCATCGTCAGATCTCTCTGAGCACACATTGTGTATCTTTTATTTCTTTCATCGTCAGATCTCTCTGAGCACACATTGAGTATCTTTTATTACTTTCATCGTCAGATCTCTCTGAGCACACATTGTGTATCTTTTATTTCTTTCATCGTCAGATCTCTCTGAGCACACATTGGGTATCTTTTATTTCTTTCATCGTCAGATCTCTCTGAGCACACATTGTGTATCTTTTATTTCTTTCATCGTCAGATCTCTCTGAGCACACATTGAGTATCTTTTATTTCTTTCATCGTCAGATCTCTCTGAGCACACATTGGGTATCTTTTATTTCTTTCATCGTCAGATCTCTCTGAGCACACATTGTGTATCTTTTATTTCTTTCATCATCAGATCTCTCTGAGCACACATTGTGTATCTTTTATTTCTTTCATCGTCAGATCTCTCTGAGCACACATTGAGTATCTTTTATTACTTTCATCGTCAGATCTCTCTGAGCACACATTGTGTATCTTTTATTTCTTTCATCGTCAGATATCTCTGAGCACACATTGGGTATCTTTTATTTCTTTCATCGTCAGATCTCTCTGAGCACACATTGTGTATCTTTTATTTCTTTCATCGTCAGATCTCTCTGAGCACACATTGTGTATCTTTTATTTCTTTCATCGTCAGATCTCTCTGAGCACACATTGGGTATCTTTTATTTCTTTCATCGTCAGATCTCTCTGAGCACACATTGTGTATCTTTTATTTCTTTCATCGTCAGATCTCTCTGAACACACATTGTGTATCTTTTATTTCTTTCATCGTCAGATCTCTCTGAGCACACATTGTGTATCTTTTATTTCTTTCATCGTCAGATCTCTCTGAGCACACATTGTGTATCTTTTATTTCTTTCATCGTCAGATCTCTCTGAGCACACATTGTGTATCTTTTATTTCTTTCATCGTCAGATCTCTCTGAACACACATTGAGTATCTTTTATTTCTTTCATCGTCAGATCTCTCTGAGCACACATTGGGTATCTTTTATTTCTTTCATCGTCACATCTCTCTGAGCACACATTGAGTATCTTTTATTTCTTTCATCGTCAGATCTCTCTGAGCACACATTGTGTATCTTTTATTTCTTTCATCGTCAGATCTCTCTGAGCACACATTGTGTATCTTTTATTTCTTTCATCGTCAGATCTCTCTGAGCACACATTGGGTATCTTTTATTTCTTTCATCGTCAGATCTCTCTGAGCACACATTGTGTATCTTTTATTTCTTTCATCGTCAGATCTCTCTGAACACACATTGTGTATCTTTTATTTCTTTCATCGTCAGATCTCTCTGAGCACACATTGTGTATCTTTTATTTCTTTCATCGTCAGATCTCTCTGAGCACACATTGTGTATCTTTTATTTCTTTCATCGTCAGATCTCTCTGAGCACACATTGTGTATCTTTTATTTCTTTCATCGTCAGATCTCTCTGAACACACATTGAGTATCTTTTATTTCTTTCATCGTCAGATCTCTCTGAGCACACATTGGGTATCTTTTATTTCTTTCATCGTCAGATCTCTCTGAACACACATTGAGTATCTTTTATTTCTTTCATCGTCAGATCTCTCTGAGCACACATTGGGTATCTTTTATTTCTTTCATCGTCAGATCTCTCTGAACACACATTGAGTATCTTTTATTTCTTTCATCGTCAGATCTCTCTGAGCACACATTGAGTATCTTTTATTTCTTTCATCGTCAGATCTCTCTGAGCACACATTGAGTATCTTTTATTTCTTTCATCGTCACATCTCTCTGAGCACACATTGAGTATCTTTTATTTCTTTCATCGTCAGATCTCTCTGAACACACATTGAGTATCTTTTATTTCTTTCATCGTCAGATCTCTCTGAGCACACATTGGGTATCTTTTATTTCTTTCATCGTCAGATCTCTCTGAGCACACATTGTGTATCTTTTATTTCTTTCATCGTCAGATCTCTCTGAACACACATTGTGTATCTTTTATTTCTTTCATCGTCAGATCTCTCTGAGCACACATTGGGTATCTTTTATTTCTTTCATCGTCAGATCTCTCTGAGCACACATTGTGTATCTTTTATTTCTTTCATCGTCAGATCTCTCTGAACACACATTATCTTTTATTTCTTTCATCGTCAGATCTCTCTGAGCACACATTGTGTATCTTTTATTTCTTTCATCGTCACATCTCTCTGAGCACACATTGAGTATCTTTTATTTCTTTCATCGTCAGATCTCTCTGAGCACACATTGTGTATCTTTTATTTCTTTCATCGTCAGATCTCTCTGAGCACACATTATCTTTTATTTCTTTCATCGTCAGATCTCTCTGAACACACATTGTGTATCTTTTATTTCTTTCATCGTCAGATCTCTCTGAGCACACATTGAGTATCTTTTATTTCTTTCATCGTCAGATCTCTCTGAGCACACATTATCTTTTATTTCTTTCATCGTCAGATCTCTCTGAGCACACATTGAGTATCTTTTATTTCTTTCATCGTCAGATCTCTCTGAGCACACATTATCTTTTATTTCTTTCATCGTCAGATCTCTCTGAGCACACATTGTGTATCTTTTATTTCTTTCATCGTCAGATCTCTCTGAGCACACATTGTGTATCTTTTATTTCTTTCATCGTCAGATCTCTCTGAGCACACATTGGGTATCTTTTATTTCTGTCATCGTCAGATCTCTCTGAGCACACATTGAGTATCTTTTATTTCTTTCATCGTCACATCTCTCTGAGCACACATTATCTTTTATTTCTTTCATCGTCAGATCTCTCTGAACACACATTGTGTATCTTTTATTTCTTTCATCGTCAGATCTCTCTGAGCACACATTGAGTATCTTTTATTTCTTTCATCGTCAGATCTCTCTGAGCACACATTGAGTATCTTTTATTTCTTTCATCGTCAGATCTCTCTGAGCACACATTATCTTTTATTTCTTTCATCGTCAGATCTCTCTGAGCACACATTATCTTTTATTTCTTTCATCGTCAGATCTCTCTGAGCACACATTGTGTATCTTTTATTTCTTTCATCGTCAGATCTCTCTGAGCACACATTGTGTATCTTTTATTTCTTTCATCGTCACATCTCTCTGAGCACACATTGTGTATCTTTTATTTCTTTCATCGTCAGATCTCTCTGAACACACATTGAGTATCTTTTATTTCTTTCATCGTCAGATCTCTCTGAGCACACATTGTGTATCTTTTATTTCTTTCATCGTCAGATCTCTCTGAGCACACATTGGGTATCTTTTATTTCTTTCATCGTCAGATCTCTCTGAGCACACATTGTGTATCTTTTATTTCTTTCATCGTCACATCTCTCTGAGCACACATTGTGTATCTTTTATTTCTTTCATCGTCAGATCTCTCTGAGCACACATTGTGTATCTTTTATTTCTTTCATCGTCAGATCTCTCTGAGCACACATTGTGTATCTTTTATTTCTTTCATCGTCAGATCTCTCTGAACACATATTGTGTATCTTTTATTTCTTTCATCGTCAGATCTCTCTGAGCACACATTGGGTATCTTTTATTTCTTTCATCGTCAGATCTCGCTGAGCACACAGTGTGTATCTTTTATTTCTTTCATCGTCAGATCTCTCTGAGCACACAGTGGGTATCTTTTATTTCTTTCATCGTCAGATCTCTCTGAGCACACATTGGGTATCTTTTATTTCTTTCATCGTCAGATCTCTCTGAACACACATTGGGTATCTTTTATTTCTTTCATCGTCAGATCTCTCTGAGCACACATTGGGTATCTTTTATTTCTTTCATCGCCAGATCTCTCTGAGCACACATTGAGTATCTTTTATTTCTTTCATCGTCAAATCTCTCTGAACACACATTGTGTATCTTTTATTTCTTTCATCGTCACATCTCTCTGAGCACACAGTGGGTATCTTTTATTTCTTTCATCGTCAGATCTCTCTGAGCACACATTGGATATCTTTTATTTCTTTCATCGTCAGATCTCTCTGAACACACATTGTGTATCTTTTATTTCTTTCATCGTCAGATCTCTCTGAGCACACATTGTGTATCTTTTATTTCTTTCATCGTCAGATCTCTCTGAGCACACATTGTGTATCTTTTATTTCTTTCATCGTCAGATCTCTCTGAACACACATTGGGTATCTTTTATTTCTTTCATCGTCAGATCTCTCTGAGCACACATTGTGTATCTTTTATTTCTTTCATCGTCAGATCTCTCTGAGCACACATTGGGTATCTTTTATTTCTTTCATCGTCAGATCTCTCTGAGCACACATTGAGTATCTTTTATTTCTTTCATCGTCACATCTCTCTGAGCACACATTGTGTATCTTTTATTTCTTTCATCGTCAGATCTCTCTGAGCACACATTGGGTATCTTTTATTTCTTTCATCGTCAGATCTCTCTGAACACACATTGAGTATCTTTTATTTCTTTCATCGTCAGATCTCTCTGAGCACACATTGTGTATCTTTTATTTCTTTCATCGTCAGATCTCTCTGAGCACACATTGTGTATCTTTTATTTCTTTCATCGTCAGATCTCTCTGAGCACACATTGAGTATCTTTTATTTCTTTCATCGTCAGATCTCTCTGAACACACATTGGGTATCTTTTATTTCTTTCATCGTCAGATCTCTCTGAGCACACATTGAGTATCTTTTATTTCTTTCATCGTCAGATCTCTCTGAACACACATTGAGTATCTTTTATTTCTTTCATCGTCAGATCTCTCTGAGCACACATTGGGTATCTTTTATTTCTTTCATCGTCAGATCTCTCTGAACACACATTGAGTATCTTTTATTTCTTTAATCGTCAGATCTCTCTGAGCACACATTGTGTATCTTTTATTTCTTTCATCGTCAGATCTCTCTGAGCACACATTGTGTATCTTTTATTTCTTTCATCGTCAGATCTCTCTGAGCACACATTGAGTATCTTTTATTTCTTTCATCGTCAGATCTCTCTGAACACACATTGAGTATCTTTTATTTCTTTCATCGTCACATCTCTCTGAACACACATTGAGTATCTTTTATTTCTTTCATCGTCAGATCTCTCTGAGCACACATTGGGTATCTTTTATTTCTTTCATCGTCAGATCTCTCTGAGCACACATTGAGTATCTTTTATTTCTTTCATCGTCAGATCTCTCTGAGCACACATTGTGTATCTTTTATTTCTTTCATCGTCAGATCTCTCTGAGCACACATTGTGTATCTTTTATTTCTTTCATCGTCAGATCTCTCTGAGCACACATTGTGTATCTTTTATTTCTTTCATCGTCAGATCTCTCTGAACACACATTGTGTATCTTTTATTTCTTTCATCGTCAAATCTCTCTGAGCACACATTGTGTATCTTTTATTTCTTTCATCGTCAGATCTCTCTGAGCACACATTGTGTATCTTTTATTTCTTTCATCGTCAGATCTCTCTGAACACACATTGGGTATCTTTTATTTCTTTCATCGTCAGATCTCTCTGAGCACACATTGGGTATCTTTTATTTCTTTCATCGTCAGATCTCTCTGAGCACACATTGAGTATCTTTTATTTCTTTCATCGTCAGATCTCTCTGAGCACACATTGGGTATCTTTTATTTCTTTCATCGTCACATCTCTCTGAGCACACATTGTGTATCTTTTATTTCTTTCATCGTCAGATCTCTCTGAGCACACATTGAGTATCTTTTATTTCTTTCATCGTCAGATCTCTCTGAGCACACATTGGGTATCTTTTATTTCTTTCATCGTCAGATCTCTCTGAGCACACATTGTGTATCTTTTATTTCTTTCATCGTCAGATCTCTCTGAGCACACATTGGGTATCTTTTATTTCTTTCATCGTCAGATCTCTCTGAGCACACATTGTGTATCTTTTATTTCTTTCATCGTCAGATCTCTCTGAGCACACATTGTGTATCTTTTATTTCTTTCATCGTCAGATCTCTCTGAGCACACATTGTGTATCTTTTATTTCTTTCATCGTCAGATCTCTCTGAGCACACATTGTGTATCTTTTATTTCTTTCATCGTCAGATCTCTCTGAGCACACATTGAGTATCTTTTATTTCTTTCATCGTCAGATCTCTCTGAGCACACATTGTGTATCTTTTATTTCTTTCATCGTCGGTGTTATATAGCAATTTAAATGATAGGACAAATGATGACAATTTTAAAATGCAAACATGTCACCATGAACACTAAAAGAGCATTGTACAACACAATCTTTCTCCCAAGATTATGCTACCAGTGCCAAACCTGGACGATGACATCAAATGATAGAAGAAAACTAGTCATGACAGAGATGAAGTGTCTGCGCAGAATGCTGGGGGTAACAAGAACAGGCCGGTTGAGAAATAAAGACATCAGGAAAAAGTGGGTACAGCATCAGTACTGAACTTCATCAAGAAACAGCAAATTAAATGGTGTGACCCCATAAGTAGATTACCAACAGACAGTGCACCTCAAAGAGCAATGTTGCTCCGATGAAACTGATACAAAGCAAAAGGCCGGGCCTACCACGCAAAAGATGGACCTCAGAGATAATCACAAAATAATCACAAACCTCAGAGATAACAGATTCAACGAAAGACACTATTTATGAAGCGCACACAATGGCTCATTCTAGAAATCTCTTCTTATCCTGTCGCTGTGAAGCAAAACAGTATTGAAGGTGGAAAAAAGTAGGTGTTATATATTAGATTTCATTATGTGCGTACAGCATACGTGCTTGGATGGTTCGTCAACAAACGGTGCGTACAGCATACATGCTTGGATGGTTCGTCAACAGACGGTGCGTACAGCCTACGTGCTTGGGTGGTTCGTCAACAGACGGTGCGTACAGCATACGTGCTTGGATGGTTCGTCAACAGACGGTGCGCCTCTAGGGGCAATGCTACTCAAATACATTGCAGGATTCTCTAAAGTTCTCTTCTTATCCTAAAGCTGTGAGGCAAAAACAGGATTAGAGTAAAACAAAATAGAAAGAGAACCGCCCGAGTGGTTACCAGGGCCCAAATTGGGGTGTAAAGAATAGAACCACTGTTACCAGTTATTTATATCGTAAGAGGCGATTAAGGAGGTTTGGGCGTGTGGCTAGCCACCTCACACCGTAAAAAACACTAGATGGCTACAGACGGAGAGTGAACGCTGGCTGAAACCGGACACATCGTCGAAGGATGAGCACTAGAGCTCCAAATGGTGCTGAAGATGTGACGTAAAATACACCAATGCTAGGGCTGCATGAATCAGATTTTCACATGAACAGAATTTATGGGGATACCGCTCTGGGCGGTGATCGCGAGAGAGAGAGAGAGAGAGAGAGAAAGAGAGCAGAAATAAATAGTACAAGCTTGAACCATACGTCTGAAAAACATCGTGTTCGACGATCTGTGGTGGGATATACAATAGATTGGCATTATCCTATAGTTAATCTTGAAACAACAAATGCTAATCATACATACAATGACAATACTGGAAGAAATCAAATAAAAGTCCAGCAAAAACAAAAAGGCAAGCAAGTAATATGTTTAATGTTTAATACTGTTAAATATATATTTAATTTGTAGTTTTTAATATCATTTTTCTCAGGTACAGAAAAACTTATCTGCTTTTTTTTTTAACTGCTCTTTATTCATCTTCTATCTTTGCGAATGATCCTTCAGATTTGTCTTCATCTGCTTCTTCTGTAGTGGATTTTTTCTCTTGTCACAAACATGGATAAGGCAATGAAACAGAAGCAACGTTTCTTAGTCGTACATGTATTTTCATGTAGTAAAGGTGGATGAATGCACAAGAACATGAATATTTAAAAACATAGAAAATTAAATTGTGTTTATTCAACGAGTTAAAGAAAACTGCTTTGTTTTTGAACTATGACTTAGTTTATTTAGTATTCCGTTTTGTTGTTGTTTTCTTGATAAAAGCCTTCTGTCGAAAAGTCGAGTGTGGTCATTTTTTTTTATATTTAATATTTAATTTTCCTTTTCTTCTGTAATACTAATTTACTTGGCCATATCGAAAACGCCCTCAAAATATCTTGAACAGAGAAGGAAAACAATAGAGACATCCGACAAAGTTTGAACATCGAGGAAGATTTGCTGTTAAACTATCTCATGTCTCTGAAATATTTCACTCATTTAAATGTTGCAGTGCTTTAGAAAGGGCAATACTTGAGGGTATGGTTCTTGGAAAACGAAGCAGGGAAAGAACGAGACATAGGTGACAATAGGACACTAACGAAACCTTGAAAATGACTGAGGAGGCAGGGGAAATGGCAAGATATTGAGAGAGTTGTTCAAGAAAAGACAGTTAAGAGAGAGGCTTTCTTCAAAATACATGCTATATTATGACACATTGTTATTTAATATCTTTTTTTCTGACCATGTTACATGTTGATTTTCTGTATCGTCTTGTATATCTCTGCGTTATAAAATATCTTGTCCTGAACAGAACTTTACCACCCCAACAGTCCCTCTGAAATTTCTCTCAGAGCCCGGATTCCCGCCTCTGCAACCGTCACGCTCAAATTATCAGTTACATTCTGAATACATCTTCTCTGTGATCTTTGTCTTTTTCTCTTTTCATTGATACCTTTTTCCATAATGATCTTCTCTAATCAGTTGTATCTTTTAGTCCAAAATACTTCATTTTGCTCAAACTTATTTGAAGCATCATCTAGTTTTCTTTGATTTTGAGTTTCTTCTGGATAGATCTACCTGTTCTCTTCATGCCTCCATGATATACGGAGGCCTTCAATTCAAAAGCACACAAATGTTTTTCTTCTGGCTTGTTCAATGCCCATGCTTTACACCTATATGTTGCTACTAGAAATATGCATGCTCTTAGCATTCTGAACTTTGTTTTTCTATCAGTTCCATTCCATATTGTTTTTAGTTGTTTAATTGTATGAATTTATGTTCACAAGTACACACATTGCGTACATCTCCATTCACAAGTACACACATTACATATTTCTCCATTCACAAATACACACATTGTGTACATCTCCATTCACAAGTACACACATTTTGTACATCTCCATTCACAAGTACACACATTTTGTACATCTCCATTCACAAGTACACATATTGCGTGCATCTCCATTCACAGGTACACACATTACGTATTTCTCTATTCACAAGTACACACATTTTGTACATCTCCATTCACAGGTACACACATTTTGTACATCTCCATTCACAAGTACACACATTACGTACATCTCCATTCACAAGTACACACATTGCGTATTTCTCCATTCACAAGTACACACATTACGTATTTCTTCGTTCACAAGTACACACATTATGTATTTCTCCATTCACGAGTACACACATTACGTACATCTCCATTAACAAGTACACACATTACGTATTTCTTCGTTCACAAGTACACACATTGCGTATTTCTCCATTCACAAGTACACACATTACGTACATCTCCATTAACAAGTACACACATTACGTATTTGTTCGTTCACAAGTACACACATAATGTATTTCTTCGTTCACAAGTACACATATTACGTATTTCTTCGTTCACAAGTACACACATTGCGTACATCTCCGTTCACAAGTACACACATTACGTATTTCTTATGATAAACAAATTGAAGAGCACGTTCACCTATTCTTGCACACATCTTACGTTGTCATAGTGACAGCCATGTTGCGGTCTTGGAACTGTAACCCAATCATAACAGTTGCTGCTTCAACTGCATGCTCTTGAACCTTCAGTATGTTCTGATCTACACTAGATGTTCTTGACGAGGGTCTAGTAGACATCATGCGCTCGTATAGGGACGTGGGTTTCAAGCATGAAGACATTGAGGAGGCGATACCTGCAATGGGTGACATGGTCACTCTTCCAGAGATCGCTGGTGTGCTCCCAACTCCATTTGGACATGTCAGCATGTAATCTGGTATAATACCACAGAATGTCGACCTGTGAATAAAGAAGGAAAATAAGAACATTATGTTATGTACTGCTTCAAGAATGTTTAGTTTATATATAAATATAACAAGATAATTGAGAACTCAACACTTCACAATTTAATCAGCATCATCATGTGCCGTCTCCACATCGAAGGTTGGCTGCAATGAATCTCCAGCATCCTCTGTCTTTTGCCTTGGTGTTGAACACTGTCAGACTGTAACCTGTCAATTTCTTAAAGTTTCCCCTCCACTTATCTCTCGGTCTTCCTCTTGCTCTTCCCTCCTCAACTTTCCCCTCTAGTAAATGTTTTATGATGGTGTCATGTTTTTTATGTGCCCAAAATACTTTACTTGTCTGAATTTTATTTCTCTTAATAATTGTTTCTTCATGCCTAGTTTTCCTAAAACTTGTTTATTTGTCTGTTTTTCTGTCCATGAAACTCTACCTATTCTTCTATATATCCATATCTCAAATTCATCAATTCTGTCTTCTAACTGCTTGTTCATTGTCCATGTTTCCGAGCCATACATTAATATAGGATATATATAGCATTTTAATACTATCAGTGAGTGTAGAGAAAATTTATGACGGAAATTAAGCAAACACATGGCAAATGTTTTGGACACGTAGAGAGACATGACACTGTGCTTAAGTCATATATATATACATTCCTCTAGTGCTGTTATATGTTACGTAGGGCCTGCAAGTAATTTCTCCATACCGCTCAGTCCTATGCAACTCGCTCAATCTCTTCCATGGATTTGAGTCTGATATTTCTTGTCTCTCTCAGCAAAGTGAGTTTCATGGTTTCTTTATGACATCCTCTCTTTCTTTAACCTTAATTTTTTTGCCTCCCACTTCAATGTCTGCTTTGGTATTCTTTGATCAATTTTTCTCAAGGTATGCCCTACATATCTCCAGCTTTTCCTATAACAGTTGTTACTAGTGGTTGACCGGACATTTCTCTGATTTCATATCTTCTCCTCAATTCGTCCCATTTTATGTTCAATATTTTTCGCAGACGTCAACTTTCGAATGCATATTCATTTTTCAACACTCACTGACATATGTTAGGAATCATCCATGAACATTACAATTGAAAATTCTTATTTTAAAACTTTATAATTTACAGTTTAATTTTTTTTTATTTAGACTTTTAAAAGTTTCTTTGACAATCCTCCTTAAACGTCATACGTGAAGAAAATGTTGTGCGCAAGACGAAGACAATGATATAAGTAGACAGAAAACATTAAGAGATGTACACGCAACAGTTTGTCAGTATGTATCACCATGTTAAGAGAGTCAGCAAATGAGGAGAAGCATTTAACCTGACCTTAATGTTGAGATGATTTTGTCCCCTAAATCTTAGATTTTGTAACTTTGATCTTGCCAAATTAATGAAGTTATATGAGTAGGAGAAACACATGGAAGTGATTGGTAGGGAGACATATAGAAATATGCCTTAAATATGCACTTAAAAAAACTTGTCAATGTTCAATCGTTTGTCATTCTTTCTGCCTTAGAGCTAGACCTTTACATTGTTACTAGCTCATACATCATGTGCACATAGGGGCTCCATTTTGTCATATATCCCTGCAATCCAGGACAGTAGATCCTCTTAAGTCAGTGAATGTTTGTAAGCCTTGACAAATGTTCTTGTATTTCGTGCAGTTTGTGTTTCTTTATTAAAACTAACATACAACAACTAACATACAACTAACATACAACTAACATACAACTAACATACTACAGCTAACATACTACAACTAACATACAACAACTAACATACAACTAACATACAACTAACATACTACAGCTAACATACTACAACTAACATACAACTAACATACAACTAACATACTACAGCTAACATACTACAACTAACATACAACAACTAACATACTACAACTAACATACTACAACTAACATACAACAACTAACATACAACAACTAACATACTACAACTAACATACAACAACTAACATACAACTAACATACAACTAACATACAACTAACATACTACAGCTAACATACTACAACTAACATACAACAACTAACATACTACAACTAACATACTACAACTAACATACAACAACTAACATACAACAACTAACATACAACAACTAACATACTACAACTAACATACAACAACTAACATACAACTACTAACATACTACAACTAACATACAACTAACATACAACTAACATACAACTAACATACTACAACTAACATACAACAACTAACATACTACAACTAACATACAACAACTAACATACTACAACTAACATACAACAACTAACATACTACAACTAACATACAACAACTAACATACAACAACTAACATACTACAACTAACATACTACAACTAACATACAACAACTAACATACAACAACTAACATACTACAACTAACATACAACAACTAACATACAACTAACATACAACAACTAACATACTACAACTAACATACTACAACTAACATACAACAACTAACATACAACAACTAACATACTACAACTAACATACAACAACTAACATACAACTAACATACAACTAACATACAACAACTAACATACAACAACTAACATACAACTAACATACAACTAACATACAACAACTAACATACTACAACTAACATACAACAACTAACATACAACAACTAACATACTACAACTAACATACTACAACTAACATACAACTACTAACATACAACAACTAACATACAACTAACATACAACTAACATACAACAACTAACATACAACTAACATACAACTAACATACAACAACTAACATACTACAACTAACATACAACAACTAACATACAACAACTAACATACTACAACTAACATACTACAACTAACATACAACTACTAACATACTACAACTAACATACAACTAACATATAACTAACATATAACTAACATACAACAGCTAAAGTTAACACAAGCTAAAGTTTTACCTTGAATTATACGCAGACGCTATTTGTGCTGCAGAGAGAGAACTATGCGACAATGCCATCATCGGATGAACACCGGTTAGATTAGGAAACCGGCTGCCCCAGAAGGAATTCAGTGGTCTTGTGAAGCTCATCATATCAGAGATAGAGGGAGAAGAATCCCCTGCTGTCAATATCGGGCTGTCTCGTCCAAGGACTTTTTCCCTTTTACGCCATTTTGCTCTGCGATTTTGAAACCATACCTACAATAATAAGATAACATGCATGTTCATTGGTCCAAAATAAATGTTTAAGAATAATTCTGCAAATTTTCTGACCAAATACGGAAACAAATAAAGAGCTTTCGATAAGAATAAATCATGCATCATTGTAGACTATCTTTAAAAGAGGAAGCAGGAGGATTAGACGTGTGGGTAGTATGCCAGTATTAACATTGGTTAGGACATTTCTTCGGTAGATAATGAATGGAGAAAAGGCCATGTTCCTTTAACGGAAACATGTCGAAGAAATGTGTAAAAGAGAGTTAGAAGAGTGTGATCTGACATGAGAAATAATTAGTAGAAAGGTGTCAACAATAGTAATTTCTTTATCAAAATTTACGTAGAGTCGGAAGCTGTATGTATCAAACGGGACACGGGCAGAATATAGATAGATATGTTTATTACTGAGAAATAAAGACGATCATCGTGATGTTAACCACATCAATCATCGTGATGTTAACTACATCAATCATCGTGATGTTAACCACATTCATCATCGTGATATTAACTCCGTTCATCATCGTGATGTTAATCCCATCCATCATCATATTTCTGTAAGTCAACGTTAAACAGGATTGAAGATTGGAGTGGTCAGTAAATAACAGCACAACAGTTATATGAGTAGGCTCAACAATCAAAATCGAACTGGTACGGTCAGTCGCTGGACGATATTGGAGATATTTCCAAGGAGATCGGAGCATCTATGGACAAGTCCGGAGCGCAATGTAGATATTCCAAACTGAAATAGGAACATGTCACCATATTCCACAGTATACAATCATCATCATCAAGTAGCTTGTCCGCTCCTGAACTTGGGGCCCCATGATAGCAGTCGTGAAAAGCCCTGTGTTTTGTGCAAGTTAACCGACGCCAGCAGTAGTCATTCTCAAATCACCAATGATATCTTGCACCCATCGTTTTTTATGTCTGTCTCTCATTCTTCTTCCAGACACCATTTCCTCCACAATTATCTTCTCCATGCATTCGTGTTATTTGATTTGTCGGAAATATTTAATTGTCCTTGATTTCATGTTCTTTAATAATCAACTCTGTCAAATATATCAAGCTGTTGCAGAACAGAAGCATTTGTTCTTTTCTCTGTCCATGATTTATTTTGTACTCTTCTGTAGCATTTTGATTCAACGGCATTAATGATCTTTTCCGCCGCTTTGTCAATGGTCCATGTCTCAGAACCATATGTTGCTAAGGGGAAAACGCAGGCTCTTAAACACATGGTACATCTCATGTTAGGAAAACGAGTTTTTAAAACACTTCTACACTTCAAATTCAGTATTTTCTTGAATCTGTTATAGTAGTTATGTACTATAGTAGTTAGTATCTCCAGCGTGCTATATCAGTAAGTATTACTAGTGTGCTATATTATCTAGTATCGATAGTGTGCTATATAGACTAGTGTTAGCTAGTGTACTCTACGTGCAAGGGGTGCTAGCTAGCTAGATTAGTTTTATATATGATTTTAGAATAAGTGATATATAACACACTAACTTGGCTAATTAATACGCAATCTATCACACCATCAAATAATAAAAAATGTGAATTGCATATCCTTTACAGAACTTTGCGAATCAACCCCAGCTTTTATACGCTGTTTGTGATTTTTCTAGGCATTATCACGTTCAGTAGTTTGCCATTGCTTTCTGAACGGGTTGTTACATCGTCCTTTTGTAAAAATCCACGCGAAACAATTTTCAACCAAACTGTCCGCAGCGTGATTCGAACTCAGAACTTCGGGGTTAATAGACCGAGTCACTATCCCCTAAGCCACAGACGTCACCTCAAGTTCTTCTTCTTCTTCTTTGCGTTCGTTCTTTACGACCAATTTTAATCACTCTTTGTGATATGTTTGATCTTTGCCAAGAACGTGTATACTTTGCACATTGGTTTGGTAGGCCCCTAAACACATAGACTTCTACATGCTTAGGACATGTGCATCTGATTTTAGCCACACCTCCTTAGACGCCTCTTACGACATGCGTGGCAGGTAACAGTGGTTCTATTCAGTGGTTCTTAACAGTGGTTACACCCCAAATTTGGGCCCCGGTAACCACTCGGGCGGCCACCTCAAGTAATATAGCACATTCATATCTGCAACTAATAACTAACTCAATTATACGAACGAGAGTCGCAGTAGCGCAGTTGTTAGTAAACTCGTCGCACTAGCGCAGTTGTTAGTAAACTAGTCGCAGTGGCGCAGTTGTTAGTAAACTAGTCGCAGTAGCGCAGTTGTTAGTAAACTCGTCGCACTAGCGCAGTTGTTAGTAAACTCGTCGCAGTAGCGCAGTTGTTAGTAAACTCGTCGCAGTGGCGCAGTTGTTAGTAAACTCGTCGCAGTAGCGCAGTTGTTAGTAAACTCGTCGCAGTGGCGCAGTTGTTAGTAAACTCGTCGTAGTAGCGCAGTTGTTAATGAACTCGCTTCTTTGACTAGTGGTCCGGACTCAATTCTACAGTAGGTGTGGAATATTATTCCGACCGCAACGGCTCTGAGTTCGACACAGTCCCAATTGTGTACCAGGAAAATCACTGGGAAGTAAAGGCGGCTAACGTGATGTTTACCACATCACCCATCGTGTGCCGACGACCAATGACAAATACAGACCTAACACTGCAGTACTCAATATACCTCGTAGTGTTAAAAAAAAAGGTTTAAAAATACAACATACCATCGTCTGTGCTATTAATTAACCTTAAAAATGGCGCTCACGTTTTTTGCCAACATCTCAATTTCTCACAAAATCCGCAATGTCTGAGCACTCATTATCGTCTCCAGCAATTTGCCTGCTATATAATTTCATGCTGACAGGGTACAAATTGAACGATTACTCTTTCCTTTATCACCTCGGATGCCTCTAATCTGACTTAAGCTTCTTCCATTGATCAAGTGATTTCTTCTAGCAGTGCCAAAATAAACGTTGGAACACGTCCTTGAGCTTGTTCACTTAAATAGAGCGGGAGAGTGAGGGGTGGGGAGGTGGGGGGAGAGAAGGGAGGGTCTTGGGAATTCTCACGAAAGTAGTACAACTTTTAGAAAGATAAGACCAGATTTGGTAGTCTGTAAAATAAATCTGGGATAAAGCCATTGCGATTGATAAATATGTTCAGTAGCATTTTATTAATTATAGGTTATGATATGTCTGTTACTTTCAATTTATAAAAGCAAGTATGCGAGAGGTAGGAAGGTCCGTTAATGTTGTGAGTTGTGAAATATTGGTTGCGTGAACTGAACCAACAACATTGTTTTGCATTTTTTTTTTAAACGAACATTCTATAAATAGAAGGAACGTTCAGTATCTCGTTAAATCACACTTTCTCTGTATCTCGTTAAATCACACTTTCTCTGTATCTCGTTAAATCACACTTTTTCTGTCTCTCGTTAAATCACACTTTCTCTGTATCTCGTTAAATCACACTTTTTTTGTATCTCGTTAAATCACACTTTCTCTGTATCTCGTTAAATCACACTTTCTCTGTATCTCGTTAAATCACACCTTTCTCTGTATCTCGTTAAATCACACTTTCTCTGTATCTCGTTAAATCACACTTTCTCTGTATCTCGTTAAATCACACTTTTTCTGCATCTTGCTTTTGTTAATGCCCAAGCCAGAGTTTAAATGCATAGCTTTTACAATTATTACAAATGTAAGTAAATTATTACAAATGTAAGTAAATTATTACAAATATAAGTAAATTATTACAAATGTAAGTAAATTATTACAAATGTAAGTAAATTATTACAAATGTAAGTAATTATTACAAATGTAAGTAAATTATTACAAATGTAAGTAAATTATTACAAATGTAAATAAATTATTACAAATGTAAATAAATTATTACAAATGTAAGTAAATTATTACAAATGTAAGTAAATTATTACAAATGTAAGTAAATTATTACAAATGTAAGTAAATTATTACAAATGTAAGTAAATTATTACAAATGTAAGTAAATTATTACAAATGTAAGTAAATTATTACAAATGTAAGTAAATTATTACAAATGTAAGTAAATTATTACAAATGTAAGTAAATTATTACAAATGTAAGTAAATTATTACAAATGTAAGTAAATTCAACAATGGAATAATTGGGTATCACTGTTCTTATGTACAGATTTTTCTACATACAATTTTTTAAATAAGACTATGCAATGTGTGCCATAAGAAATAAAAGTTTGTGGTTGAAATCTTGTGTTTGGTAATTTGTTGTATTCCAGAGACTAAATACTTGTTTACTATCTATTTATCTATCTATTCTCGTATCCAGGGGCGGTTCGTCTTTAAGGGCCAGTGGGACCCGGCCCCACCAATAATCGAAAGGAAATAACTTCCCGAATAGACAAATAATAATAAATACTTTAAAACCCATGATTTTTCCGACAATTTGTGTCTGACCCCAGCAAGAAAATTTACCATGAGCCGCCACTGCTCGTATCCTTTTTTGCCTTTCAACGTCAGGTGCAAAAAAGAGACACCTACCTCCTTTGTGTGTTTACTGTCTGTATATTTACAGTATTCATTGGCTTCGGTGTTTCCCATGTGGTTCTTAAAACGCCTTATTCATTTCCTTGGTAAAGGCATTTTGGTCGAAACGTCGTTTTATCTTGTTTTTGTACTTTGTATGACTACCTTGCTTCGTTTTTACATGTTTCGCATTTAATACATATCTCAACTGTAGTCTTTCTTGTATCGGTAGCTGTGTAGAGACATGATCGCCTACACTTGTTGATACAGAGTTTTACTGTAGTCTTTCTTGAATCGGTAGTTGTGGAGCGACATGATCGCCTACACTTGGTGTACGCAAATGGAAAGATTATACCAGAGATATGACGGAACGTGACACAGATATCGAAACCTCCCATACATCGCATCCTTCTTTTTCATCCTTCGCCTCTAGGCAGGCGTGTCCGCAACCAAGGTCTTCCAAGACCACCTATCTAAGGTTATCTTTCCCAGATTTCTCCACTCTCTGCCCAGTTTCTTGCACTCCGTCTCCAACTTCCACCTCCAGGTATTCCTGGTCTTCCTTATCTCTATTACCTGGTGGTTCCATTAGAGCCTGTCTCGTGATGCTGTCAGGGTTCCCAGTGTGCCTATCCATCGCCACCTAATCCTTATCTCTTGTTCCACCTGCCGTTGTTCTGCTCTATCCTACAGTTCCTGTTTGTAATCCTGTCATACCATCGTGATGGAGCATCCTACGCCGGAATCAATTTATGAATGTCTAGAGCGTTTTAGTAGTGTTCCTCTTAGTTGTTATCAATACCTCCACTCTATATAGAAGTGTTCCTCTTAGTTGTTATCAATGCCTCCGCTCCATATAGAAGTGTTCCTCTTAGTTGTTATCAATGCCTCCGCTCCATATAGAAGGACAGCCTTTACATTATACTGCGTCGTACGATAATTATTAATCTAGCGATATCTCCATATCTCTCCCAATATTCTCGAAAACTTAATTTCATCGAATAATTAGAAATACAAGCGATAATGAAATTAATATTATTATATTAAATAGCATTAACAATTTTATAATGATATATTAATCGCAACTAATTATATTTAATGAGATATGTCGGGGATGTTCAGCTTCAAACATAAAACTAATTGTAGTATCTATATCAGCTATACCTATCAATTATTTGGTCATAATTGTAATGGCTATCAGTAATGTCACGCCCATTTCTGATCTCTTCGATTACATTAATTACTCGATGAGTATGTATGTAATGTCAGAAAGAAATTTGAATTCTATCCTGTTCCCAACCTCTCTTTCCCTCTTTATATTAAAAAATTAAGATAAAAATGAGTTTCAAGACCAACATAGTGAAGCACCGGAGCAAATGAATATGATCAATAAAACGACAGGGAAAAAGTATTAGTGGCTTCCGGAAAAAACAAGTTACCAAATACAGGATTCGAACCACCAACATTTATTTCTTACGGTACCCATTGCCTAGCTCTACAGACAAGCTTACTGTACCCATTGCCTAGCTCTACAGACAAGCTTACTGTACCCATTGCCTAGCTCTACAGACAAGCTTACGGTACCCATTGCCCAGCCCTACAGACAAGCTTACGGTACCCATTGCCTAGCTCTACAGACAAGCTTACGGTACCCATTGCCTAGCTCTACAGACAAGCTTACGGTACCCATTGCCTAGCTCTACAGACAAGCTTACGGTACCCATTGCCTAGCTCTACAGACAAGCTTACGGTACCCATTGCCTAGCTCTACAGACAAGCTTACGGTACCCATTGCCTAGCTCTACAGACAAGCTTACGGTACCCATTGCCTAGCTCTACAGACAAGCTTACGGTACCCATTGCCTAGCTCTACAGACAAGCTTACGGTACCTATTGCTTAGCTCTACAGACAAGCTTACGGTACCCATTGCCTAGCTCTACAGACAAGCTTACGGTACCCATTGCCTAGCTCTACAGACAAGCTTACTGCACCCATTGCCTAGCTCTACAGACGAGCTTACGGTACCCATTGCCCAGCCCTACAGACAAGCGTACGGTATCCATTGCCTAGCTCTACAGACAAGCGTACGGTACCCATTGCCTAGCTCTACAGACAAGCTTACGGTACCCATTGCCCAGCCCTACAGACAAGCTTACGGTACCCATTGCCTAGCTCTACAGACAAGCTTACGGTACCCATTGCCTAGCTCTACAGACAAGCTTACGGTACCCATTGCCTAGCTCTACAGACAAGCTTACGGTACCCATTGCCTAGCTCTACAGACAAGCTTACGGTACCCATTGCCTAGCTCTACAGACAAGCTTACGGTACCCATTGCCTAGCTCTACAGACAAGCTTACGGTACCCATTGCCTAGCTCTACAGACAAGCTTACGGTACCCATTGCCTAGCTCTACAGACAAGCTTACGGTACCCATTGCCTAGCTCTACAGACAAGCTTACGGTACCTATTGCTTAGCTCTACAGACAAGCTTACGGTACCCATTGCCTAGCTCTACAGACAAGCTTACGGTACCCATTGCCTAGCTCTACAGACAAGCTTACTGCACCCATTGCCTAGCTCTACAGACGAGCTTACGGTACCCATTGCCCAGCCCTACAGACAAGCGTACGGTATCCATTGCCTAGTTCTACAGACAAGCGTACGGTACCCATTGCCTAGCTCTACAGACAAGCTTACGGTACCCATTGCCCAGCCCTACAGACAAGCGTACGGTATCCATTGCCTAGCTCTACAGACAAGCGTACGGTACCCATTGCCTAGCTCTACAGACAAGCGTACGGTACCCATTGTCTAGCTCTACAGACAAGCTTACGGTACCCATTGCCTAGCTCTACAGACAAGCTTACGGTACCCATTGCCTAGCTCTACAGACAAGCGTACGGTACCCATTGCCTAGCCCTACAGACGAGCTTACGGTACCCATTGCCCAGCCCTACAGACAAGCGTACGGTACCCATTGCCTGGCTCTACAGACAAGCTTACTGCACCCATTGCCCAGCCCTACAGACAAGCGTACGGTACCCATTGCCTAGCTCTACAGACAAGCTTACTGCACCCATTGCCTAGCTCTACAGACGAGCTTACGGTACCCATTGCCCAGCCTACAGACGAGCGTACGGTACCCATTGCCTAGCTCTACAGACAAGCGTACGGTACCCATTGTCTAGCTCTACAGACAAGCTTACGGTACCCATTGCCTAGCTCTACAGACAAGCTTACGGTACCCATTGCCTAGCTCTACAGACAAGCTTACGGTACCCATTGCCTAGCCATACAGACGAGCTTTTTGTTTCCTATCCAGAAGCACTTGAGCTGAAAGCTCTTCGGCTCGGTGTCATGGACATCGTAGCCTTTCGGCTCGGTGCCACGAACACGGTAAATCTGGAGAACCTGTAGCTTTTCTGCCAGTCCGCGGAGTTGAACCCTCACTTACAGAGGACTAGTCACCCGTAGTCCAACGCGCTACGAACACACTGGGCACGCGGGCACAGACAAACTTACTGTACCCATTGCCCAGCTCTACAGACAAGCTTACTGTACCCATTGCCTAGCCCTATAGACAAGCTTGCGGTACCCATTGCCTAGCCCTACAGACGAGCTTGCGGTACCCATTGCCTAGCCCAGGGGTCGGCAACCTTTTGAGACGGAAGAGCCAAAAACTATAATTTACAAAATTTCTCAGTTTTTAAAGAGCCACTAAAAGTGTTGTTTCAATATTATGGTATTTGATTAGGATTAGATATATAAATTTGATTTTTGATTTCAAATAAATGGCTTTAAATACGAAATAATATTTATTCATATCAAAAATGTAAACCTGAAATAAATGATTTTAATAGATTGCTACGAGTTTTGAAAATAAAATAATATAATAATTATTTTTGCGCATGGAACTGGAAGGCCGCAATTTGACATCGAAAGAGACACAACTTGACATCGAAAGAGACACAACTTGACATCGAAAGAGCCGCATGCGGCTAGCGAGCCGCAGGTTGCCGACCCCTGGCCTAGCTCTATAGACGAGCGATTTTAAAAAACACAACCAGCTTGCTCTAAAAAACAATTACCTGTACCCTTGCTTCACTAAGGTCAAGGTTCATTGCTAGCTCTTCCCTTGTAAAAACATCCGGGTACTGTGTCTTCTCGAAAGCTCTCTCCAGCCTATGCAACTGAGGAAGCAATGAGAGAGAACGTTCATTTCGTAAATGCAGAGCAAGATTAGCAGGAAAATTAGGGGAAAAACAGATAACATGAATATAGCAAAAGAAAACCAAGATGAAGAAAAAATAGAATACAGACAAACGAAATATCAGTGGAGGAAGAGAAAATAAAACAAGAAAAATTAAACAAGGGAAAGCCAGAAGAACCGTGAGAAACAAGAAGAACATGAGCAAGAAAAACTGAACATAAACTGCAAGAAAAGAAAAGAGAAATAGCACAAAATACGTAGAGAAAATACGAAAAACAAGAAAAGGAATAGCCAGTAAAACAACGAGAAAACAGAAGAAATAAGAAGTGAAAGAACAAGAAGAACAAAGTGTTGCTATTAGTTCAGTTTCTTCAACTAGGGCAATAGTTGCTTGCCATGCATTCAAATTGTCAGATCTGATATTTCCTGTCTCTATTACCACGACTCTGGCGAATGATGGATTATCTGGTTCTAAAATTACCAGACCACCAAAGTCGTCTGCGGTAAACTCTAGACAATATTTGAGGGAATTCAACGGGGTGTTGGGTGAGAAGGTAGGGGCAGTACCTCACGGAAAATGACAGCCGTATCCTGGTCGCACCCATGGATAGTCATGATCCTACTTGGTCCCCACTTCTCACCTAGCTCATGTTTGGCTCCACGTGCCACACCCCGGGCAACAGTCTCGGCTGACTGGCTAAACAACATGAGTGGGCGGTAGTAATCCTGCTTAACCCTCCAACTTCCCTCCTTTCTTTCCCCTACCCACGTCCCCTTTTCCCCCCTCCAACATTCTTGACCACAGTGAGAGCTCTAATGGCCTCTCATATGACCATTCAGATCTGGCACAGTACTACAGCATAACTGAGTAGATGTGGTAAACATTTGTATAATATTTGACAATGTACATGCACCCTCTGTGGTTGGAAAGAAGTCAGAAGTGTACTAACTAGATCTGAGGATAGAGAACCAATGTGTGCTGCTTTCTGACGGCTGACATCCATCGTACAGGCTCAGTGACTCAGGACGTGATGATCCTCTTGCCTTGAACATTTGGACACAAGCCTAGAGTATAACTGAGCTCGGCGTGACCAGCAGGCAATCTGGTGGCTGGGAATGAGAACAGCGAACCCTACCTTGGCTGCAGTATCATTAAGCGACAAAGAAAGCCCCTCATCCACTAGTGCTATGGCAGTATTATTCTGGCTCCTGTCCGGGGTGGGTAGGAAATCCACAGACTCCCCAGCTTTGCAATGCTATGTACAACAATAATAGAAATTCAAGCGAGATCGGACGTCGACTCGAATATCAAGGTCCGCACCAGACAGAGGGTAACCGGGCTGTGTTCGGTGCGAAAAATTGACTACTGAAAAAACAAAACAAACAAATGCAAACATAGAAATACACAAAACCCTTGGAGGAAGAAGGACCTACAGATGTCAGATGACCAAAAGAACAAACATTCACTTAATATCCTACAATTAAACATCTGTGGCCTAAGAAACAAAAAGATTGAACTCTCAAAATTATTACATGACCACAAGGTACATGTGGCCCTTTTGCAAGAAACCCTACACAAAGACAGTGACCTGCACTTGACTGGATACACCAGTTATCCCTGTAGGTGTACTGACTGCCGAGGCATAGTCACATACATACGTAACGACATTCAGGATGCATCACAGCTTACAACAGCCCATCCCACAGATGTGCAACAAATTACTATCTGGCACTCTGGAGGAAAATATACCATATACAACATTTATAACCCCGCAGAAAACACTCAAACTGCCAGAACTGCACAACACACAGTATCGCAAAACTATTTTAGCCGGTGACTTAAATGGACACTCTCCACGTTGGGGCTACCCAGACAACAACAGGACAGGAAAATTAATAGAAGAGCTATGTGATACAACAAATCTATCAGTATTACAGAATGCAGAATCTCCACCAACTCTGCTGTACAGAGCTCACCTCTCACTTACTCGACCTGACCTGACCATCTGCTCATCCGACTTGACAGAATCCTGCCATTCTCAAATACTTGATGATATCGGAAGTGATCACAAACCACTCCTTACTACTATAACAACTGTAAGTAGAGCCTGTCGAAAGCAAAAACACGGTGGAACTTCAAAAAGCTAACTGGAGACTTTTTCAAGAAACAACTGACTCTCTGCTTACACAAGTTGATGCCAGCAGTGTTGAGACTTTCAACGAAGAAGTAACAAAAGCAATTCTGAAAGCCTCATCATTATGTATCCCAAGGGGCAGCCGGAAATCACACAAACCATTTTGGAACCAAGACATACAAGACACCATCTATGAAAGAAGCACATTAAGGAAAACACTAGAGTCCACACCATCACTGGACATAAAAGTGCAGTACAATAAAGCTTGTGCAAAAGTAAAACTTGCAGTTAGGAAGGCTAAAAATGAAAAATGGATAGACACATGCTCAAAACTAGACTTCAGACGTAATGGAAATAAAGCCTGGGCGTTGGTCAACAATCTGTCTGGGGATAGTAGGAAGACAAATCCCAAACCAGTGATAGATGGAAGGAAAACAATCATTGAAGACCAGAAAAAAAGCAGAGCACTTCAACCGTTACTTTGCATCAGTGAACAGAGCAGGGCAACTCACAGAGATAGACAGAAAGCGTCTGAACCACTTGAAGCAACAAGAAAAAGCTCAAACAGTAAATGCTTCCATTTTTGAGAAAGAAATTAGTAGACAGGAATTAGAACAAGCATCAAAGAAATTGAAACTTAGAAAGTCTCCTGGACCAGATAAGATCCACAACGAGATGCTTCTAAACTTGGGTCCAATAGGGAAGGTAGCAGTTCTCCATCTAATTAATATGACATGGAGAAATGGAATGCTCCCAAAGTCTGGAGGAGTGCCTATATTATCCCTATCCTGAAAAACACCAAACCCCCAGGTGAACCCAGAAGCTACCGACCAATCTCCTAACATCATGTTTAGGAAAATTAGCTGAAAAAATTGTAAATTGTCGTCTCTACTGGTTTCTTGAAAGTACCAACACTCTATGCCACGAACAGGCGGGATTTAGATCTGGCAACTGCACAGAAGACCAACTCTTTAGGCTTACTCAAAGAATACACGACAGCTTCCAGAACAACAAACACACAGTAGCCATCTTCTTTGACTGCAGCAGGCTTACGATCGAGTATGGAGAAAAGGCCTCCTTATGAAGATGATGGACATTGGAATACATGGGAAATTGTACAACTGGATTAAGTACTTCTTAATTGACCGTACGATCCAGACAAAAATCAATGATGCAATTTCATCTAAGGAGGTCTTAGAAGAGGGTTTACCACAGGGCTCATCCCTAAGTTGCACCCTCTTTCTCATATACATCAATGATCTTGCAAGTCAGATTACGGCTGAAAAAGCGCTATACGCAGACGACCTGGCTATTTGGCAAAGTCATGAGGATGTAGAAAGTGGAGCACGTAAACTTAACAGAGACCTAAGAAAACTCCATGACTACTGCCAGACATGGAAACTAAAGATAAACTGTGCCAAAACAGTGTATACCATCTTCACTATTAGCCACAAAGTTGCCAAACAGAATATCACTTTGAATTTAGACAATCACCAACTGCTAAGAGAACAACACCCACATATCTTGGAGTAACACTTGGCCGCAAGCTTAACCTGAAGAAGCATGTTGTGAATGTAAAGAACAAAGCATTAAGAAGATTACAGCTATTGAAGAAGCTTGCTGGCACAACATGGGGATCAGACAAAGATACTCTGAGAGGCTTATATCTTGGTTACATCCGCTCTGCAATAGAGTACAACAGTGCTCTTCTATCAACTTGCTCCAAGACAAACCTTGATTCCCTGGACAGAGTACAGAACAATGCCTTACGTCTAATCAGTGGAGCAATGAGGTCAACACCAACCGCCGCATGTGAAATACACACAAATGTGGAACCTCTTGGGTTGCGTAGGGACAAAGCTGCTGTTGAAGCTTATGAAAGGAGCAAAAGAATGAATCAAGATCACCCCAATAAACTACTTGTTGAGAAGTGGAAACAGAGAAACAGAATTAAACAAAAGTCAATCCTCCACCACGTCAGTGAAATCAAAGACAGATACCACCTTCCAGAAACAAGACAGCAGCTGCAGAGAGTAATAGCAAACTTACCACCACATACACTCTTGAATACACCTGAAATTAGAACAAAATTGATAGATGAAGCAACTAAACGCTCCGACCCAGTCAGCCTTATGATAGCATCTCAAAGAACCATTGATGCCTATCCCCAAGAATGGATACATGTCTATACTGATGGATCTGTATTTAAAGCCACCATCAAAGCAGGTTACGGAGCATATATACAATACCCAGACAGATCATCCGAAGAGCTGTTTGGTGCATGCGGGGAGATATGCTCCAATTATGAGGCTGAAATTCATGCGATAGAAGCAGCTTTGTACCACCTGAAGACTGTTTTCGATGCCTTTCCATCAAAGGCACAAAACATAATTATCTTCACAGATTCAATGTCTGCCCTTCAAGCCCTAGAAGATGGTGGACACTGTAAATCTGAACTATCCCATATAGCCCTAGATATTGACAGACTTATTACATCACATGACATCAAAATAACCATGCAGTGGATCCCTGGACATTCAAACACACCTGGAAATGACAAAGCAGATAGGCTAGCCAAGAAAGGGTCAATACAGGAACAACCAATCACAGCAACAACTCTCCATACAGCAAAGCAAATCCTAATGACAACAAATAAAGAAATTTGACTGAACAGATGGGCCATGGGAAACACAGGAAGAGAGGTGTACACCCATATAGCCAGCCCTAACCTTAATGACAACATCAACCACCTTACAAGAAGAGATCAGAGCACCATTTTTAGACTCCGAACCCAACACATAACACTTAATAATCACTTGAACAGAATTCATCCACAACACACTCCAGAGTGCCAACTGTGTGCACATCATCATGAAACCGTTCATCACCACCTCTTCAAGTGTCAAGCACTAGAAGACATCAGAAAGACCATCTTTCTCCAAGGCCAGATAAATGGAACACATTATACGGAACAAAAGAACAACTTACAAACGCATGCAGATACCACTACATAGCATTGGGCCGAAGGGCAAGAGCTCAAGTGCCACTGGATCATTGAAGAAGAAGAAGAAGAAAGGAATCCAACAGAAATATCTGGAAAGGCGACAAATCTTTCAATAGAAGTACTAATACTGGACTCAATTGCGCGTAAAGATGTCCCATTCTACATCAAGACTCGACTGGAAAAGTTTACAATTCAAAAAGGAAGGATGGCTATTCTTTCAATCTTAGTCTTTTTACACGAAATTTTAAGATAAGGTAGAACATGAAAAAGAAGACTCTCACATTCTTAACATATGACATAACTTATCAGACTTATCTTGCTTGAACACCCAGCATTAGGACATGGGGCATGTACACAGTACGCAATTACTAACTAGTATCAAAAGCACAGACCACAGTCTTCAGACATAGAACGGGACATTGCAGTCTCAGAGCACACCTCCATAGAATGGGGCTCATGGACTCGGCTGCCTGCACCTGTGGAGCACCAAAGAAGTCCCATGGCCCATAGCACATTCTGCAAGACTGCCCCAGCCTGAGAAGTGTGAGAATGGAAATCTGGCCAACAGAAACAACCCTACAAAACAAATTATGGGGACTGGTGAAGACCTCAAGCGCATCACCATGTTTATGACACATACCGGAGTAGTCGTATAGCAGAAGTTGATCGCAGAAGAAGGAAGAACTAACTTGCAAGATATTATATAAAATAGAACTGACACTATTAATGAGCACTTTTTTAAATGGAAGTAACTCATCTCTCTGTTAGAACTTCTGAGCATAGGAAACGTATCGCAGAAGAAGAGGACGAAGAAGATGAAAATCTTGACGATGAAAACAAACAAGTGGAATCAAATCTAGAAGAAAAGCAAAAAGACAATGAAAAGAAGGAAAATAAAAGAAGAAGGCAGCAAGAAAACAATGAAGAAGAAAGAAATGAAAAGAAAACAAAGAAGAAAGAAAGAAATGAAAAGAAAACAAAGAAGAAGAAAGAAATGAAAAGAAAACAAAGAAGAAAGAAAGAAATGAAAAGAAAAGAAAGAAGAAAGAAATGAAAAGAAAACAATGAAGAAAGAAATGAAAAGAAAAGAAAGAAGAAAGAAATGAAAAGAAAACAAAGAAAAATGGATAAAAAAGAACTCTAGGAAGAACAAAAAAGAAATCAGAAGATGAAGAACAACAGAGAAAGCAATAAGAGAATTAATCAAAAGAATAAAAGCATGAGCAAACACACACACAAAACAACTAAAGTAACAAGAATAAGAAGAGTAGGAATTTCAATTATAACGAGATCAAGACAAAGTAATAGATGTTGAAATACAGGAGCAAGAAACAAAACAACAACAAAGCAACAGAGCAAAAATCTTAATAGAAAAGTAAGAATACAAATAAGAACAACTGAAAGAATAAAAACATTAAGAAAAAAAACAAAAATAATAGCATCAATGATAAAATAAAAGGAAATCTAAGAGAAAGAACGTGATGAACATTTAGAAAAGCAACACAAATAAGAACAACACCACGAAAATGTAGAAGTTTAAGAAAATAAATCAGAAGAATGCAAAAATAAAAGATAATTAAAAAAAGAGAAAGAAGGCAGAAAAATAAAATAGAATGAGGAAAAGTATCCGATTCTAGAGCGTTCTTAATTAAAGAAATGTGAAGTACCTGGAATGTTGTAAATGTTGTTCTACTTCTTCGGACTTTTCTTGTTTTACCAGCATTGTCATCATCCATCTTGTCATCGTTAGTTGTGTACTCACTGTGAGATCTAGGGATATGCAAACTCACAACTATATCTATTCAACTTCTCACATCGATGCCATATATAACCAATATTTCATAATTATACCAATTTAACAAAACATAATTTACAAATACAAAATATTAGAACTTGTAAAAATGTAACCTTTTGATTGATAGGAATATCATCATTGCACTTCGGTGAGTAACCATATGTGCTCCGATCTCTTTCTTACACAGGAAGATCTCAGCTGCAGTGCACGAACTCCGTAGCTAAACTACGTTAGACTGTTCAACACAAATGTAAAGTCTGTTCTGCTCTATGGCTCTGAGTCATGTCAAGTAACTCATCATCATCAAAGAGCTTGTCCTGAGCAGAACGTTGCCCCTCTAACAGTCCTTCTGAATTTATATCTCTCGTAGACCTGATGTGTTGCATCTGCAGCTATCATACTCAAACGATCAGTTACACACGAAATCCATTTTCTCTGTGGTCTTCCTTTTCTCATTTTTACCGGGATACATCCTTCCATGATTGTGTTCCCCAACCCTTCGTCTCTGTTTATATTCTCAAAATACTTCAATTTTCTCATACTTATTTGTAGAATCAGCCAGATTTCTTTGATTTTGAGTTCCTTCTGTGGAGATCTGTTCTCGTCTCTGTCCATGACATACGTAGGACACTTCTGTACCACTTATATTCAAACGCGCATATGTGTTTTTCCACTGCCTTGTTAAATGTCCATGCTTTACACCTATACGTTGTCATGTGACTAAGAGTTTTAAATCTAAGTTTAAGACTTTGAATGACTGTACCTGAGCTTCGCTATTAATCACTGCCAAACAAAGTTTAAATGGAAACTAATATCCCTTCTGCAAGTGGTAGAGAATTATATGGAGAAGTGTTAACTCTGTTGGTTCATCATACAAGATACAAATGTCCGTCATCTTGATTGCCAAAGAAAACCGATAAATTTTAATTCCAGTGACGAAATCCGAAGCCGCTTTCAACATTTCTGTCACTAACCACGACGCTTCGCGCGACTCAAAAGAGCTGAGACCTCAACATAAGTTCCCCATTCGTGTAATACTGAAACATTTGAACTTCGTACTATTGAGAAAACATACATTCATCAGTACTATCGTTGTTACAAATGAAGTCTATGTAACTATCAACATTTTTAATGTGATGTGACTGACTTCATTGCTGGCATAGATAGAAAATTTTTCTTTCCAAACAGTACGAGACTGAGCATATTAAAGAAACATGCTCTGTCCCCCTGAACTTGCATCATCATCATGTGCCGTGCCGCCTGACGTGGGCGATCATGTATCTCCACAACTCTGTCTCTGGTGTCTGCTATCATCTTGATGCTGGACACTGCCATGAAGTCAGGCTATCCAACATTTTCTCTCTCTATCTTCCTTTGTCTCGTCTACTCTCGATTTTACCGGTTGTCACAATGTGTCTGCACCTGCATAACTTTACAATGGGATGGGTAATATATCAATAATAATATGTTTTCTCTCCATGTTAAGTCGATTAAAAACTAGAACTTGGATAAATTCAAGAGTATGTAACAATCGGAAGTCAAACGTGGAGAGAATGCGCGTATGATGTTAATTATTAACTGAAACTTGGAGAAAATGCGCGCATGATGTTAATTATTAACTGAAACTTGGAGAGAATGCGCGTATGATGTTAATTATTAACTTAAACTTGGAGAGAATGCGCGTATGATGTTAACTATTAACTGAAACTTGGAGAGAATGCGCGTACGATGTAAATTATTAACTGAAACTTGGAGAGAATGCGCGTACGATGTTAACTATTAACTCAAACTCTAAGAAATCAATGACATATCAGCGAGGTCGAGAGGGGGTAGTTAACGCTTGGGCAACTCAGCTACTCCATAAAAATCTCCCTGGCATGCGTCACGCAGAGGTTACTACGTGACGCAAGACCTATTGTCTCCTGAGACAAAGAGGCCAATGAATGAAGAAATCAATGACATATGAAAATGAAGAAGTTTACTTACAATTAAATTGAAGAATTTAACTGAATATATAAACTTATCAAAGAGATCACCAGAAATGTGTTAAAATTTCCAGAGTATGATACATCACAATAAAACAGTCAATTTGTATTTATATCAAAGTTAGACATGTGATAGTTTATGAGAAATCCAAGTAATCTGCAGTGAAGCCGGGTCCAGTAATTAAAAACAATTGATTTTTGTACTCATTGCAACTTTGATAAAAGTTAATTGCATACCCTTTACAGGATTTTGCGAATCAACCCCAGCTTTTACACGCTGTTTGTGATTTTTCTAGGCATTATTACGTTCAGTAGTTTGCCATTGCTTTCTGAACGGTGGTGCAGCTCACTGCCTTGTGGGTCTGGCTGGGGACAGTCAAAGGCTAGCGGAAGAAGCGAATCCGCACACAATAGCTGGCTGAAATCGAACACCCCACCGAAGGATAAGCAACTGTGCTCAAATAGGTGCTGAAGGTTGGTGCACGTACATCACGTTCTGATGTTTTGGCTGTTTATACATCACAAAGAGAATGATTAAAACAGGCCTAGAACGATCGAAGAAGAAGAAGAACGGATGGTGCCATCGTTCGCCCTTTTGTAAAAATCCACGCGAAACAATTTGCAACCAAACTGCCAGACGCCACCATAACTTACGTAATTAAGCTCAATTTTAAGATGTTTAAAACTTTGAACCTTGCAATCACTTCCACGCGCTCAAGAGAGGTGCAGTAACACACGTCTAATGCTGTTACCATCCCTCGCGATGAACGCTTTTTATATTGATTAGTATAGTTATTCGTTTATGTTAATGTGACTCTGCAAGCATCTACATGTGTACAATGTGACTCTGCAAGCATCTACATGTGTACAATGTGACTCTGCAAGCATCTACATGTGTACAATGTGACTCTGCAAGCATCTACATGTGTACAATGTGACTCTGAAAACATCTACATACATGCATGTGTAATCATGAGTCCTCTAGACGATGTGCAATGATTAGTACGTGCATATGTATTGATGTGTGCAGAGCTGTTATTTCTTTTTATTGTTCGTCCGCTATCCTTCTTCTTTGAACGCTCCATATTGAACGCACCATATTGAACACTCCATATTGAACGCACCATATTGAACGCTCCATATTGAACACTCCATATTGAACACTCCATATTGAACACTCCATATTGAACGTTCCATATTGAACACTCCATATTGAACGCTCCATATTGAACACTCCATATTGAACGCTCCATATTGAACACTCCATATTGAACGCTCCATATTGAACACTCCATATTGAACACTCCATATTGAACACTCCATATTGAACGCTCCATATTGAACGCTCCATATTGAACGCACCATATTGAACGCTCCATATTGAACGCTCCATATTGAACGCTCCATATTGAACGCTCCATATTGAACACTCCATATTGAACACTCCATATTGAACACTCCATATTGAACGCTCCATATTGAACACTCCATATTGAACACTCCATATTGAACGCTCCATATTGAACGCTCCATATTGAACGCTCCATATTGAACGCTCCATATTGAACGCTCCATATTGAACGCTCCATATTGAACACTCCATATTGAACACTCCATATTGAACGCTCCATATTGAACGCTCCATATTGAACGCTCCATATTGAACGCTCCATATTGAACGCTCCATATTGAACGCTCCATATTGAACGCTCCATATTGAACGCTCCATATTGAACGCTCCATATTGAACGCTCCATATTGAACGCTCCATATTGAACGCTCCATATTGAACACTCCATATTGAACACTCCATATTGAACACTCCATATTGAACACTCCATATTGAACGCTCCATATTGAACGCTCCATATTGAACACGTGTTAAACCAGTATTTATGATTTGTATGTGATCGAAGCCTAAGAGCGATTGTACATTGTGCCAATTATGCGCTTACAGAAAGGCCAACGCATCCGAATTCTACGACGCTATGTATTTATTAGGGTAGCTTCCCAAGGCCCCTAACTTAGTCGTCTCTAACGACCTGCTGGCAGATCGCAGTGTTACTATTCTTTGCTCCCCTTGAAAACCCTGACACCACACGGGAGGTTCGCCCATTATGAATTCAGGCGTATCCATAGCGTATAATATGGCGCCTCTGACTGATTCTTGCATTAGGCACACTTTTCTAATCATTAATGTCCCTCGCCATTCAGGCGAACGTTTCTCTGACTTGAGAGGTACTTGTAGTTAAGATCCCCAAGTAAAGGTTCAGTTTGTCTTGTAATGTTGTTGCGACACTTAGAATTATTAATCTATCTGGCCTCGAAACCCCTGAATTTCCACGGCACGTAGTCCCTAGAGCAACGTGTTATCAACTTGGATATCGACGAGTCCATTCAGTGATGTTATGATAGAGAGCGTATATAGCCTACGCGGTAGTGAGCTCAATCCCAACCCAAGCGTACCTGGTTCAAACTTCGCGGCGTGCAAGTTCGGAAGCAAATTAGTTCCCTTGGATTTTTACGAAAGGTAAAAATAGACCTCACCGTTCAGAAAGCAATGGTAAACTACTGAACGTTTAAGGGATGCCTAGAAAACCGACGACTCGTTTACTGTTGTTGATGGCTAAGTCATGTAAAGGATGTGTCACGATGTTCATTTCATGATAGAGAGAAAGTGTACACAAATGTCCACTAATATAAGCAGAGAATCTAATGAACAAAAAGGCAAGTACCTGTAATCTACAGCATTGTCCATGTTTGACGTGGTTTCTTGTGTACTTCTCTCGTCCTCAGATGCACTTCCTCCAGAGATGTGAACAGAAGGTGATGTTGCAGCTGTGTCTGGTGATGATGCTGGGGTTAAGCGTAGATGTAGATTGTTCTGTAACTGACTAGAGACTATTGATGGTATTAGGGGTAGCGGGAATGTTTTATCCTCACGCACAAAATCGTGCTGCTCAAAGTTTCTGTTGGAGTCGTTGCAGTGCTGTTGTGACTGCGTGTGGAAAGTACGAGGTGTTGATTGTTGTTGTTGCGAGCAAGGATGTTTAAGATAACTGTTACAGTTAGTTATACCGTTTGATCGATTACATTTGACTGATGATCTTGCAGACAACGAGCTCATCGAAGATTCTGAAGTAGAAAAACAAAATGGCTCATGTACAAATCTCTCTCTCTCTCTCTCTCTCTCTCTCTCTCTCTCTCTCTCTCTCTCTCTCTCTCTCTCTCTCTCTCTCTCTCTCTCTCTCTCTCTCTCTCTCTACTCTCTCGATCCCATGTTATAAAAAGTTAATTGCATATCCTTTACAGGACTTTGCGAAGCAACCCCAGCTTTTAACGCTGTTTGTGATTTTTCTAGGCATTATTACGTTCAGTAGTTTTCTATTGCTTTCTGAACGGGTGGTGCCATCGTCCTTTTGTAAAACTCCACGCGAAACAATTTGCCACCAAATTGTACGCAGAGTGATTCGAACTCAGAACGTCGGGGTTAATAGATCGGTAATAGACCGAGTCACTATCCCCTAAGCCACAGACGCCACCGATCCCCATGTACAGATCTAAAAATAAATGTCTTTAAAAATGTATAAAACTATAGGATTGACTTCATTTCATCGGGTTTTACCGCATATTGCTCGGCACTTTCCCCCAAAAAATAGCACTCTACATGCTGAGAGTATTGCACGAAGCAGTAACTTCGTAGATACGGCAACAATCCTAGGGGTTTCTGGAGAAATGAACTCGTGAACAGACCGACACGGGCGAGCGGGATGGAGGGAGAGAGAGAGCGGAGGAGGAAACTAAATCAAATGTAAACAATAATATAACTCTAGGCCAGAAGATAATGTAAGTAGTAATAGAAATGTAAGCAGTAATAGAAATGTAAGTAGTAATAGAAATGTAAGCAGTAATAGAAATGTAAGCAACAATAGAAATGTAAGCAACAATAGAAATGTAAGTAGTAATAGAAATGTAAGCAGTAATAGAAATGTAAGCAGTAATAGAAATGTAAGCAGTAATAGAAATGTAAGCAGTAATAGAAATGTAAGCAGTAATAGAAATGTAAGCAGTAATAGAAATGTAAGTAGTAAAAGAAATGTAAGCAGTAATAGAAATGTAAGCAGTAATAGAAATGTAAGCAGTAATAGAAATGTAAGCAGTAATAGAAATGTAAGTAGTAATAGAAATGTAAGCAGTAATAGAAATGTAAGCAACAATAGAAATGTAAGCAACAATAGAAATGTAAGTAGTAATAGAAATGTAAGCAGTAATAGAAATGTAAGCAGTAATAGAAATGTAAGTAGTAAAAGAAATGTAAGCAGTAATAGAAATGTAAGTAGTAATAGAAATGTAAGTAGTAATAGAAATGTAAGCAGTAATAGAAATGTAAGCAGTAAAAGAAAATGTAAGTAATACATACATATTATAGAAATAGCATCGAAATACAATATTAAAACAATCATTATAATACCTGAAATGTTGACAGGTTGTAAACTGGAATCCCGTACAGGCGACGATGTTCTTGGATCTGATGATATCACTCCCAGAATACTGTCTATGCTGTAGGACATGCCTCTTCTGGCAAATATAAACGTTGACTTTGGCGACTTTATGACACACTTTGGAGAAGACGTCATCGATACGACTGATAGAGAATGTGTAGTCCCTGCTGAAGCACAGGGTGTTATGGTATCTTCATTATAATCCATTGTTATACCTAATTACTAGACTGCGCGTTCAGAACAATGTACGGTTACACATTTGAGCCATATTTAATAAATTGATATTTTATTTAACGATGAAACACGTGTGTGTTATAAACTAACAATAACTAGTCATTTATGTCTCTATATAACTTTATAAATATAACTTCAAGAGTAATAATTATTAACATATGTGCTAAAGTTAAATACAAGTTAGATTCACTTCTTTAATTACAAATGTCTTCGGAGTATTCGCAGGCTGAGATAGTATGACAGAGTGAGAAGCGCAGACATGTGGGTAAGAACAAGGCAGGAACCCCATGATTACCCATATCAGAAGAACAAAATAGCGATTGGTCGCGAAAATTCTACGTAAGAAATAGTCGACTGTGACTAGACAGGCAGTTGAGTGAAACCTGCAAGAGAAACGGAGAAGCGAACGTCCTAAACAGACCTGGAGACGGAGTCTGCTTGGGGAACTTAAGACTGCTTGTTTATCCTGTGAAATCCTAAATAAAACGGTTAGAGACCAGGAAAAGTAGAGGATAACTGTTGAGGCCATATGCATCACGAGAAACGGAGAGAAGGAACCGAAACAATATATGAGCATATAACATACTAATTATATATTTATTGTTTAGAAAAGTTGTGTTGTAGTTTATACAAAATTACATGTAGAGGAAATACAATGTGACGAAACAAAAGTTGGAAAAACAGTCTGTTTTTAGCTTATTATGTTAGAGTACTGTAAACATATATACATCAACAGCGGAATATCAAACACAAAGTGAATAAACATGTCAATAGAAATACCTTTATCAAACAGAAAATACAAGTTATTTTCTAATTGTTTTATCGTGTATTACATTATTTGTATCGTGCACGCTTTACTGACAAAGACTTTTCAGTCGAAACGTCGATGTTGTAAGTCCGTGTAATTTAAGAAAAAGAAATTACCTTAATGTTTATTGTTTTTGCTGCTTTCGTTTTTTGCCGTTACTTAAACTAGAATATTAGAGTCCATTAGAAATCGTACGTTCCTATGTAATATTGAATAGTAGTTGTGTGACTTGTTTTATATATACACTGTAATGTGGTGAGTAGTAAAAACTTGTATGTATACGAGTCGGTGATAGTTTTTTTTGTCTTGTTAATTGTGTTGTTTTAAACAGATTTCTTCAAGATCAACTTCACTTAATCGATCAATCAATCGATGATTATCTGAGCGGCCAAGCAAGATACAGACCGGACCAGAATATAGCAACGCTGATTGGTTACATGGGAGTTAATGTTATCCAATGACAAGTTGATATCACAGAGGGAAGCCGCGTTTCTGTTCACGGTGACGCGGATACAGATGGGACAATTATAAAAGTAGGCGTGGCGGATCTAATTTCGAGTGATACTCTCCTCGGTGCCAGGCTTCCGCTTAGGTTTACGCTGCCTGATCGAGTGTAAACTAGGCTGATAATTAATAACAGAAAAACAAACATTCTTAGCACCAATGGTTCTCAACTTTTTTTTCTATTGACCCATATTCGAATTCCATGTATCCTTGTTATGCCCCTCTGTGTGTCTTATGTTCCTCTATATATTCTTCTTCTTTTCTTCTTCTAACGCCCCATATGACCGCTTCTTAACTACTCTTGTGATTTGTATGTGATCTGAGCCTGAGAGCGATTGTACGTTGTGCCAGTTATGCGCCTACAAGTAGGCCAGCACATCCGATTTATGCAATGCTTTTTAGTTACTAGGGAAACTTCTCTAGGTCCTACATCAGACTTTCCTTTCACATTTCAACTCCCAACAGAACACAGGTCTTCAAAAAACTTCTTCCAGCTCTTCCTCTCTCTTGCAAATCCCTTCCAATTTTTTCCATGTTTTACCTATCCTTTTAATAGCATCCTCCAGCTCTCTTCTCCGTGTCTATCTGGGCCTTCTCCTATTCCCCTTTCCCTGCTTGTACCTAAAAAATGCCTGTCTTGTAATTGTCAGTCTTCTCAATGTATGTCCTATCCATCGCCAGCGTCTCTTTCGTAGCTCTTTCTCCACTGGTATCTGCTTAGTTCTTTATCTGAGTTCCTCGTTTGTAATCTTATCATACCATCTCAGTCCCTCTATTCTACGTAACCATTCATTTATGAAGGTTTGTAGTTTTCCTACATTAGTCGCCTCGAACGAAATGTCGTGTAGGTTCGCAGTAGTACTATTTTTTGCTCCCCTTGTGAACTCCGGCATCATTCGGGCGCTCTATAAATTCAAGATCTATCACGCTATTATACGAATATATATATATATATATATATACATATATTCATCACGTACATTTGTACGTTGTACTAAGAATTGCTAGAGAATATGAGAAGAATGGACAATAGCCGGATACCGAAATAAGTCTTCTGTAAATTTACGGAAAGGAAAGATGCACCAAGGCAGACTACTACTAAGATATAAGGATATCTGCAAAGCCTCAATGAAGAACTTTACTATCGGTCTCAACAAATGGGAAAATGTAGCTGACCACCGAGGTATGGGGAAAACAACATTACGCAAATGTGCAGATTCTTTTGAAAAGAGACTTACTGGTGAGCTGAAAGACAAGAGAGACAAGGATGAGCGGAAAGACAAGAGAGACTTAGGGATGAGCTGAAAGGCAAGAGAGACTTAGGGATGAGCTGAAAGGCAATAGAGACAAGTGCAAACTCAGAAGTTGTCACAGTAAAACACTTGCCAATTGACCAACTGTAAGATCTGATGTTACTTTTTAATTATGTATCATTTAATTCCGACAGTTATATCAAATATTCCCCGCGTTCTTGTTGCCATTATAACCTTATATATTTATTACAACCTCTGGTTCTACAGTTAGTTAATATTCAAATTAATCATACTTGTTTTCCCATCAACATTAGCACAACAGCAGTTGCTGTAACAGTACTCAGTGAATTGTAACGTAAAATGCCAGCAGCCTCGACAGACCCTCGGTCTCTACTACATCAACAGATCTTGTGAATGGCAGCGTTAACGAATATGTATTCATACGCGGTGAGCTCCTGCAGAGCGCGTTCTGTTTGTAAGACGAACGACAACCGCTGGTAGTGATCGTGGCTGTATAATCTCCATTGCTGTAGCCACTAACCCTCCCAGTTTTGAATCCTCTAACGACCTTTGTTCCTTCCTACTGTTACACATAATCGAAAATTCTACAATTTTCCCCGACTGGGATAATTATTTCCTAATTGATGTTAATCCTAAATGTGTTCGCACATTTTTTGATAAACTATGGATAACTTTTCTTATATCCATTATCCACAAGTTGTTAACTTGTATATCTTACAGTGCCACGTTCGCAACAAAACAACCGTCTTGCGAATGTTGGGGAAAATGTACCATCATCAAATAGCTTGTCCTGAGCAGAACTTTGCCACCCCAACAGTCCTCCGGAATTTCTCTCTCATAGGCCAGATGTCCTGCCTCTGCAGCCGTCATGTTCAAACCATCAGTTACATCCTGAATGCATCTTCTCCGTGGTCTTCCTCTTTTTCTCTTTGCCGGTATGCCTCCTTCCATGATGGTCTTCTCCAGCCCTTCATGTCTTTTTATATGTCCAAAATATCTCAATTTTCTCTTTCTTATTTGTAGCATCAGCCAGTTTTCTTTGATTTTGAGTTCTTTCTGGATAGATCTATTTGTTCTCTTCTCTGTCCAAGATATACGAAGGACTCTTCTATAACACTTATATTCAAAAGCACATATATGTTTTTCCACTGCTTTATTAAATGTCCATGCTTCACACCCATACGTTGCCACTAGGAATATGCATGCTCTTAGTATTCTGATCTTTGTTTTCTTATCAGTTCCGTTCCATACTGTTTTGAGTTGTTTAATTTTTGTAAAGCCATGTATGTTCTTTTAATTTCCTTCATCCCATTTTCATCTGTTGTTAGTAGTGAACCAAGACATTCAAAACTGTTCACATTTTCTATTTTATCACCGTTGATAGTTCATAGTTCATAATTCATAAGTACGGTTCCAACTTGTCACCCCATAATTGCTCCGTTCCTGTGCCAATGAAAATCACACGAAATGCTAACAACTGTGAAACGTTTCCTGTGTGAACTAATTCCAGAATGAAACAGCCGCGTACCGCCACAAAAGAAACCTGCACCGCATAAATGCATATGGCCGTCGCTAATGTAGCAACACAAAACTGTTCATCACTTGAATTGCAATTCTTGTCGAAGGGAACATCAATCACGACAAAATCCAGCTTTCTGCACCCGCATAACTGCATACGGCAGATTGAGTTTGTTCATCATAACCGCTGTCCGCCATTTTCTGAATACACACAACAAACGCACGGTTGACAGAGCAAAAAGCATTCCATGTAACCTTCATAGCTCACAGTGCTGCTCAAGCACTAACTCAGTAGCTCGGCAAATGAAACCGGAAAATACCTGACCAAACATGGCAGAAATGCGCTAGCAAAGTCGTGTTCAGAATCAAACAGTCCGGACTCTGAATGGCCCTCCCGCATTCCTCCATTGCTGGCCAGATTTTTGTTGGGCCTCCGTTGATAAAAATAGCATTTGTCATGTTCATTTTATCTGTTGTCATTATTTTTGTTTTTGCCATATTAAGATATAGATTCTTGTTTTTCGCTTTTATCTTTCACTTCTCCTAACAATTTCTCAATCCCTTTTTGTGATGTTGACAGTAACACTGTATCGTCTGCGTATCGTAGGATATTCCATAACCATCTTACATGGTGTCATCATACAAACTCTTTTCATTATGTAGAAGAAAATGTCTCTTATGTCACAAGATTCTCGACTCGGAATGTCTCTCTCGTAGGTCAGATATCTTTCATCTGCAGCCGTCATGTTCAAATCATCAGTTACATCCTGAATAAATCTTCTCGGCCGCCTGCCTAGCGAGTTCGTAGCGCGTTGGACGACGGGTGATAAGCTCTCTGTAAGTGCGGGTTCAATTCCGCGGACTGGCAGAAAAGCCACAGGTTCTCCAGATGTACGGTGTTCGTGGCACCGAACCGAAGGGTTACGATGTCCATGGCACCGAGCCGAAGAGCTGAAAGCTCAAGTGCTTCTGGATCGGAAACAAAACATGAAAAAAAAAAAGATTTCACTCTCATGTTTAAAAAAAACTATTAAAATCTACACAATCACATACAATCTGTAAGAATACGTGTTATGTAATGTACAGATCAGAAATAAAAAGCAGAATAGGGCAGGCCAAAGCAACATTATATGTAACAAATCATTGTCTATTGATATCAGAATGCAAGTTATACAGTGCTATATAGAACCAATACTGACACACGGATGCAAGTTATGGACAATAAACAAACAGATCGAAAAATATATGAGGGCCACAGAAATGTGGTTTTACATAAGAATGATGAAAATCCCATGGACTGCTAAAATGACTAATGTTGAGGTGCTGAATGAGATCAAGACACAGAATAAGCTTATCATCAATATAAGAAAGAGGCAGTCATCATTTTTCGGACATGTGATGAGGAGGGAGGTTTAGAACACATTGTACCAACCGATAAAATTGAGGGGAGACAAGACAATGGGAAGACAGAGAGAGACAATTTGGGATATCCTTACTCGGTGGCACGGAAGAGTGTCAACATCTGAGATGATAGCAAATACCAGAGTCAGATATTTGTGGAGATCCATGATCGCCTACGCCAGCCGGCATGGCACCTGATGATGATGAATGTACAATATGTCAGATTAGACGTTATATCACTGGCCCACAGTCCGTGATTAGTTTTATATTAAAAATGTAATAATGTGTTTTTGGTTCTCCATAACCTTCAGAATGTCTTGCAAACGTCTTAACTCTCTAATGTGGTTTAATCATCGCGAAAGATTGGGAACTTCTACTGTCCATTCATCGCGAAAGATTGGGAACTTCTACTGTCCATTCATCGCGAAAGATTGAGAACTTCTGCTGTCCATTCATCGCGAAAGATTGGGAACTTCTGCTGTCCATTCATCGCGAAAGATTGGGAACTTCTACTGTCCATTCATCGCGAAAGATTGAGAACTTCTGCTGTCCATTCATCGCGAAAGATTGGGAACTTCTGCTGTCCATTCATCGCGAAAGATTGGGAACTTCTACTGTCCATTCATCGCGAAAGATTGAGAACTTCTGCTGTCCATTCATCGCGAAAGATTGAGAACTTCTACTGCCCATTCATCGCGAAAGATTGGGAATCTCTGCTGTCCATTCATCGCGAAAGATTGGGAACTTCTACTGTCCATTCATCGCGAAAGATTGAGAACTTCTGCTGTCCATTCATCGCGAAAGATTGGGAATCTCTGCTGTCCATTCATCGCGAAAGATTGGGAACTTCTACTGTCCATTCATCGCGAAAGATTGGGAACTTCTACTGTCCATTCATCGCGAAAGATTGAGAACTTCTGCTGTCCATTCATCGCGAAAGATTGAGAACTTCTACTGCCCATTCATCGCGAAAGATTGAGAACTTCTGCTGTCCATTCATCGCGAAAGATTGGGAATCTCTGCTGTCCATTCATCGCGAAAGATTGGGAACTTCTACTGTCCATTCATCGCGAAAGATTGAGAACTTCTGCTGTCCATTCATCGCGAAAGATTGGGAATCTCTGCTGTCCATTCATCGCGAAAGATTGGGAACTTCTACTGTCCATTCATCGCGAAAGATTGGGAACTTCTACTGTCCATTCATCGCGAAAGATTGAGAACTTCTGCTGTCCATTCATCGCGAAAGATTGAGAACTTCTACTGTCCATTCATCGCGAAAGATTGAGAACTTCTGCTGTCCATTCATCGCGAAAGATTGGGAATCTCTACTGTCCATTCATCGCGAAAGATTGGGAATCTCTGCTGTCCATTCATCGCGAAAGATTGGGAACTTCTACTGTCCATTCATCGCGAAAGATTGAGAACTTCTGCTGTCCATTCATCGCGAAAGATTGGGAATCTCTGCTGTCCATTCATCGCGAAAGATTGGGAACTTCTACTGTCCATTCATCGCGAAAGATTGGGAACTTCTACTGTCCATTCATCGCGAAAGATTGAGAACTTCTGCTGTCCATTCATCGCGAAAGATTGAGAACTTCTACTGTCCATTCATCGCGAAAGATTGAGAACTTCTGCTGTCCATTCATCGCGAAAGATTGGGAATCTCTACTGTCCATTCATCGCGAAAGATTGGGAACTTCTGCTGTCCATTCATCGCGAAAGATTGGGAACTTCTGCTGTCCATTCATCGCGAAAGATTGGGAATCATACTGTCCATTCATCGCGAAAGATTGGGAACTTCTACTGTCCATTCATCGTCAAAGAAGGGGAACCTCTACTTTAAATTTCATGCAAATTATTTCAAATTCGATTATATATAAAAATACAAGCATATATAATTTATTATTCATCACTATCATGTGTCATGATCACATGATCAACGATATTGACGATCATTTCTTTTTTCAGAGACATAAATCCATGGAATTCTCCTCATTGTTTTCCTTTACTCATTTTCCCATAATGTTTCTGGTTATATTACAACAAAAACGTGTGTAAGATTCAACGCTAAGTTATAAATGAAACATCAAAATTGTCTTTTCTCTCATCCTCTGTCCATCCCCTATAGTTCCCCCTTCTTCCCTTCTTAAAGAAGTCACGATAAGTTATAACAGCCGTCCATCGCAAGCGATGATGACAACAATCTCAGACGTGTGCTGCTGCATCTCTCTGGTGTGTGCGGAGGTGACTGTAAAGTCCAATCCTAGAACAGAATCCTCTACTACAGGTGGGGCATATATGATCAAGGTTAGACATGTGCTTGTTGTGTGCTCTGTCTTTTTTTCGTGCAGCTCGTTTTCTCTGTGCTTCAATGACACGATGATTCTCAGCTTTGCGGGTTCCTCTTTTGTTATTACAGTGCCACATTTGGTGATCTTGCGCAAGGGATTCCCAGCACATGGTATCTATATCGAAGTATTTCAGAGACACTTTACGAGTGTCTTTAAAGCATTTTTCTGTCCACCAGCTAAACGTCTGCCCCTTCAAGTTCGCCATACATCAACTGTTTTGGGATGCGTTTATCAGGCATTCGAACAACGTGACCGACCCATCTCAGTTGGGCCTTCTGCAACAGGGTGTTGACGCTTGGGATCTTTGCCTCTTGTGAGGACTTCGCTGTCTGGAATTTTGTCCTGCCAGTTTATTTTTAGTATTCTGCGTAGACAGCTTGTATGGAAATGGTTTAATTTTCTTGCGTGTCTGCTATACACTGTCCATGTCTCGCTTGCGCACAGCAACGTGGTTAGCACTATGGCCTGGTAAACTTTCAGCTTTGTGGCTACGCTCATCCCTTCCGTTCCACACAGTGACACGTAACCTTCCGAACGCAGCACTGGCTTTGGATATCCTATTGTTGACCTCAGAATCTATATTTGCCGATCTGGATAGGAGGCTGCCAAGATAAGCAAAGTTGTCCGTTGACTGGAGACGCTGGTGTTTAATGTTGATGACTGGATCGTAATACTGCTCTCTAGGGGCGGGCTGAAACATGACCTCTGTTTTTTTTTGGTGTTAATGGTGAGGCCAAACTTATCACAGGCCATTGAGAACTTGTCCATGTAAGTCTGCATTTCTTCCGCAGAGTTGGTAGCGAGGGCGCAGTCATCATCAAACAACAGGTTTGAGATGGTATAAGTTACAAATAGATAAGTTACAAAATAGGTCACTACACATACAACTTGGTCCAGTACAATCATCAGTTGAATGGTCTCTGTAGCGTAGAGGCTATGTGCTCGCCTCTCGTGTTAAAGGTAGCCGGTTCGCTCCCTCATAGAGCCATTGGAATATTTTAACAGAGATCACTGATATCATTGTAGGTGAGATCGAGTTCCTAGCCCTATCGGAGACGGGCGATAAAACGTAGGTCCCGTGTTTAATTTCAACACATAAAAGAACTTTTGACAGTTCAAATCAAGGCTGGAAAGCCGCTGCCTGGGCAAAATTCATTACAAAAAAAATAACAATTAAATTACTACAAAATATCTTCACCATCTTCAAAATTACATCAGGGACCCTCGTCGGTGCTACGGAGTGTGTGCACTGCAGCTGAGATATTCCTGTGTTTAAAAAAAATAGATCGGAGCATACATGGCTACTCACCGAAGTGCAATGATGATGGTCCTATCAATCAATCAATCAATCATCTGTTGTATTAGCATGTATTGCAGCCAAAGGAAATCAACAACAAAGTGTTTTTTTCTCTAAGCAACAACCAAGATGACAATCAGACTTTGAAATTGAATTGATCACTTTCTCAGAGGTTCACAGCCAACTAAAAACTCATACGGCCGGCGGACTCAGGTAAAAATTATGTCAAATCAGACCACAACCGGTCACGTGACCTCGCACTCCAGTATTGTTGTATACAGACGAATTCATATTAAAATCAACACAACATGTTATAGTCCGTTCAACTTGTCATGCCCACAGATAAATATTTGTATCTTTGTAACCATTTGATGAAATAACTTGAAAACTTGTATGTGAACTACACATATTCCCGACGATACCAAATATTTTTTGCTATTCAAACAATCATACCATCTAGAAGTTTCCTTCTTTGTGCTATATATTTAACTCATCCATTGTCATGGTTGAAGAAAACTCATGTTTACAGCCATTTAATACATTGATGACAAAAATTGTTATAAATTTTATCCTGACTCTGTGAGGCAAAATAGGATTGAAGAAAAGAAAGAAAGAGAGTTGCTAAATCAAAGTTATATTTTGCAACAAGTTCAGTTTAACAATAAGGAATATCAATATTATGCAACAAGTTCAGTTTAACAATAAGGAATATCAATATTATGCAACAAGTTCAGTTTAACAGTACGGAACATCAATATTATGAATATTTTTCATCAATAAATAAACACAGACTCATAGAATTGAGTAAAATTGAAAAAAAAAATGTCAGTGTTCTATCAAACATATATAAATTCCAGCACAGCCACCCCCAACTGAAAGTAAATTAGGATACCCGTTCAGTTATGCGGCCCAATATTAGAGTTGGATGTGATATAACTTTACACGAGTAGCCTGTATGGATGATGGATATGGCCATCCAGTATATAACTTTACACTAGTAGCCTGTATGGATGATGGATATGGCCATCTAGTATATAACTTTACACTAGTAGCCTGCATGGATGATGGATATGACCATCCAGTATATAACTTTACACGAGAAGCCTGTATGGATGATGGATATGACCATCCAGTATATAACTTTACACTAGTAGCCTGCATGGATGATGGATATGACCATCCAGTATATAACTTTACACGAGTAGCCTGTATGGATGATGGATATGACCATCCAGTATATAACTTTACACTAGTAGCCTGTATGGATGATGGATATGGCCATCCAGTATATAACTTTACACTAGTAGCCTGTATGGATGATGGATATGGCCATCTAGTATATAACTTTACACTAGTAGCCTGCATGGATGATGGATATGACCATCCAGTATATAACTTTACACGAGAAGCCTGTATGGATGATGGATATGACCATCCAGTATATAACTTTACACTAGTAGCCTGCATGGATGATGGATATGACCATCCAGTATATAACTTTACACGAGAAGCCTGTATGGATGATGGATATGGACATCTAGTATATAACTTTACACGAGTAGCCTGTATGGATGATGGATATGGCCATCTAGTATATAACTTTACACGAGAAGCCTGTATGGATGATGGATATGGCCATCTAGTATATAACTTTACACGAGTAGCCTGTATGGATGATGGATATGGCCATCTAGTATATAACTTTACACGAGTAGCCTGTATGGATGATGGATATGGCCATCTAGTATATAACTTTACACTAGTAGCCTGCATGGATGATGGATATGACCATCTAGTATATAACTTTACACGAGAAGCCTGTATGGATGATGGATATGGCCATCCAGTATATAACTTTACACGAGTAGCCTGCATGGATGATGGATATGGCCATCCAGTATATAACTTTACACGAGAAGCCTGTATGGATGATGGATATGACCATCCAGTATATAACTTTACACGAGAAGCCTGTATGGATGATGGATATGGCCATCTAGTATATAACTTTACACGAGTAGCCTGTATGGATGATGGATATGGCCATCTAGTATATAACTTTACACTAGTAGCCTGTATGGATGATGGATATGGCCATCCAGTATATAACTTTACACGAGTAGCCTGCATGGATGATGGATATGGCCATCTAGTATATAACTTTACACTAGTAGCCTGCATGGATGATGGATATGGCCATCCAGTATATAACTTTACACTAGTAGCCTGCATGGATGATGGATATGGCCATCTAGTATATAACTTTACACGAGAAGCCTGTATGGATGATGGATATGACCATCCAGTATATAACTTTACACGAGTAGCCTGCATGGATGATGGATATGGCCATCCAGTATATAACTTTACACGAGTAGCCTGTATGGATGATGGATATGGCCATCTAGTATATAACTTTACACTAGTAGCCTGCATGGATGATGGATATGGCCATCCAGTATATAACTTTACACTAGTAGCCTGCATGGATGATGGATATGGCCATCTAGTATATAACTTTACACTAGTAGCCTGTATGGATGATGGATATGGCCATCTAGTATATAACTTTACACTAGTAGCCTGCATGGATGATGGATATGGCCATCCAGTATATAACTTTACACGAGAAGCCTGTATGGATGATGGATATGACCATCCAGTATATAACTTTACACGAGTAGCCTGCATGGATGATGGATATGGCCATCTAGTATATAACTTTACACGAGAAGCCTGTATGGATGATGGATATGGCCATCTAGTATATAACTTTACACTAGTAGCCTGCATGGATGATGGATATGGCCATCTAGTATATAACTTTACACGAGTAGCCTGTATGGATGATGGATATGGCCATCTAGTATATAACTTTACACTAGTAGCCTGCATGGATGATGGATATGGCCATCTAGTATATAACTTTACACGAGTAGCCTGTATGGATGATGGATATGGCCATCTAGTATATAACTTTACACTAGTAGCCTGCATGGATGATGGATATGGCCATCTAGTATATAACTTTACACGAGTAGCCTGCATGGATGATGGATATGGCCATCTAGTATATAACTTTACACGAGTAGCCTGTATGGATGATGGATATGGCCATCTAGTATATAACTTTACACTAGTAGCCTGCATGGATGATGGATATGACCATCTAGTATATAACTTTACACGAGAAGCCTGTATGGATGATGGATATGGCCATCCAGTATATAACTTTACACGAGTAGCCTGCATGGATGATGGATATGGCCATCCAGTATATAACTTTACACGAGAAGCCTGTATGGATGATGGATATGACCATCCAGTATATAACTTTACACTAGTAGCCTGCATGGATGTGGATATATTCGTCCAGTATTCCCAGTTATGAATATTTCAAACCGACATATGACTATGACTCGTGAAAATCTGTTTTCGAGACCTGATCGAGATATAGACAGATACGAGTGTCATGATTAAGATAATATGACGATCAATAATCCCACGCCCTTAAAGTGAGTAATAAATAATTGAATCCCACCAATCTTACACAGATATTGAAGGCACCAGGTGTTATGAGACTCCGTGTCTTTAATATAGCACAATCTCACCTGGAGAGAAAGGTTGTTGAAGTTGAACTAGGAATCAGATAACATTGTTATCATATATTTCCCAGGTCTGATCCGATAATGACGTTATACACGTGTGAGTACCAGCTTGCATTGCTGTCAACTTATTGGGGTTTTTTTTCTTTCAGGACAAATCATGCATTTTTTTAAAGCTTTTAATCTGGATTATTTGTCAAATTAATTTTTTTTAATTAGTTTGTTAACACGGTTAGGCAATCTTTTTATTATTGTACTACATGGTACGCATATGTATACACACATATACATACGGGTGCAAACACAAACACACATAGACAAACATGCAAGTACAGACAATGACACACACATATACAGGTACAAACGGTCACACACACACATAAATAGAAGCTCAGACACTCACACACATAGTTGCAGACGTTGACACACACACAGTCACACACTCACATACACTGAGGTTGTTTTTTTGTGGTTTTTTCCGATCCAGAAGCACTATACACTGAGGTACAGACGGTGACACACGGACAGTCACACACCTACATACACTGAGGTACAGACGGTGGCACACACAGGTTGTTTAAGGTGATTCTCTTTCTAACCTCATATTTATCTGTCATACGCGTATATACACTCAAGTGTTTAAGAGGCTGCGTTTTTCCCTTTGCAACATATGGTTGTGAGACATAGAACATTGACATAGCGACAAAAAGATCATTAATGTCTTTGAATGCAAATGCTACAGAAGAGTACTTAGAATATCATGGACAGAGAAAAGAACAAGTGCTTCTGTTCTGCAACAGCTTGATATTAAAGAGAGTTGGTAATTAAAGAGCATTACACCAAGGAAACTGAAATATTACGAACACATCAAAAGACATGAATGCCTAAAGAAGATAGTTTTAGAGGGAATGGTGTCTGGAAGAAGAATAAGAGGAAGACCTAGAAGATGATGGGCGCAAGATGTCATTGACGATCTGAGAATGACTGCTGCTGACGCCGGTCAACGTGCACAGCACAGAGAGTTTTTCAGGACTGCTATCATGGGAGCCAAGTTCCGGAAGGTACAAGCTACTTGATGATATACACTCACGTTTAGAAAGCAATGGCAAACTACTGGGCGTATAAGTAGTACCTAGAAAATCAGCAACTCGTTTACAATGATTAATGGCGACGTTATATAAAGAATATACAAGGAGTTTCATTTTCATATACTATCTTTCTATCTATCTCTTTTTTTTCTCTCTCTCTTTCTATCTCTCTATTTATATATTTATATATTTATATATTTTTCTCCCTTTTTTATTTCTCATGTTTGTTGTGTTCATATTTATTCTCTCTCACCCTCTCTATCTCTCTCTCTATCTCTCTATCGTTCTCTCTATCTCTCTCTTTATCTCTCTATATCTCTCTCTATATCTCTCTCTATCTCTCTCTTTATCTCTATATCTTTTCCTTTATCTCTCTATTATCTCTCTATCGTTCTCTCTATCTATCTCTTTATCTCTATTATCTCTCTCTTTATCTCTATATCTCTCTCTATCTCTCTCTATCTCTCTATCGTTCTCTCTATCTCTCTGTCATAGTTCCCCAGATGGCAGCGGAGGAATGGACAGTTAGCCAAATAGATAGGTAGTATAATTAGATTATTTAATAGTTGAGACTATGTGTTGTACTCTATGCAGAAGTACAACACATGACTACAAGACACGACGTTTGTGTGTAGAAAAATAGTGACGGCTTAGCTACGATAAGAAAAAGGAAGGATGGACTTCTAAGACGAATGGACGTGGTTGTATATATTAGCGAAACATTCAATAAATATATGAACCTGTAAATGAATCATGGTTGTCAAATATTTTGTGTTGTCTGGAAGTGAGAACATTGTTTTAAATACCATGGGATAATAGATATAACAGGAGGACCATCCGTATAAATGAAATATGAAATACTACAAGGAGAAACACACAAAATGAAAGGAATGAATTAACGAAGAAAAAGGAAAGAGGAACTACAACGAAGTAAAAGGAAGCTAATGAAATGATAGGAAGTTAAAATGAAAGTCCTCAACAGGAAGGCCCCAACGACAACAATGGTGTCAACAGGTTGTATGGCGACAACAGGTCGCTCACTGAGCTCTTTTCTGTATTTTATAGGGCGTCCCAAATGGCCGGGGAATCATGCCGCGATTATTCTCATCGCTTGGCTGATATATATGCTAAGATCACTGCAGCACAGAAAGAGGAAGGACAGGCGGTGATGGACCTCCAGTTATTACGCGACCGTTTTGTCGATTCATTGAGAGATCGCCTGTGTAAGACCGTCTTATTGGAAAAAATAGAGCAGTTTCCGCCTACGACTTTCCTACAGGTTCGTGATGCGGCCACACGATGGGAGCGCGGTCCCATCCCCGCGTCAGACGCCCATACAATTTCTAAAATGCATCGTCGTATGGACGTCCTGGAATCGAAGGTGGCGGAACGCCACTCTGAGATACGCTGCCCAAACCCTGCTAGATCCCTCCCCACCACTACTCATCCGGAGAGAAATTTTCGTCAAAATCGACAACGGGGTTATGGAAGGCCCCAACGACAACATCTCTATCGTTCTCTATATCTCTCTCTATCTCTCTCTATCTCTCTATCGTTCTCTCTATCTCTCTATCGTTCTCTCTATCTCTCTCTTTATCTCTATATCTCTCTCTTTATCTCTATATCTCTCTCTTTATCTCTCTATTATCTCTCTCTTTATCTCTCTATTATCTCTCTCTTTATCTCTGTTTCCCTCTCCTTATCTCCCTATCTCTCTCTTTATTTTCTCTCTCTCTATCTTTATATCTGTTTCCTCTCCTTATCTCTCTATTATATCTCTCGTATCTCTCTCTCCTTATCTCTCTATTATCTCTCTCTTTATCTCTGTATCCCTCTCCTTATCTCTCTCCCTTTTTCTACATTCTCTATCGTTTAATCTCCCATATTTACTGTATTGGGGATGGGGGTGGAGTCTCTGTGGCCGAGTGGTTAAGCCCTTTGCCTTGTGGAGTCTCTGTGGCCGAGTGGTTAAGCCCTTTGCCTTGTGGAGTCTCTGTGGCCGAGTGGTTAAGCCCTTTGCCTTGTGAGTCGAAGGTCGTAGGTTCGAATCCGGACCGCGGCCTTCTGTTCACGAGTGCAGTTTTTACGGAGTTTATGTTTTGTGCAATACTCTAGGCAGGTGACGTGAAGTCAATCCTTCGGCTTTTAAACCCTTTTTATATTTACTATATGCTGTTATCTCCATTCTTATTTCTCCCTATTACTATTTCTATTTATTGACGTTATCTAACAATATTATTCCATATTTTAACCTTTTTTTTTACAGTAAACTTTTCTTATTTTCTTTCTTTTTTTTTTCATCACACTGTTACCGAGTTGTTGCTTAACAGTGTCCTTGTTTTTCTGAGGGTTTTTTTGTCGTCACACTGTTACCGAGTTGTTGCTTAACAGTGTCCTTGTTTTTCTGAGGTTTTTTTTGTCTTGCGGTGTTCTAGTGATAGTTATTTTTGCTTTTTGATAGGATTCTGCTATGCCATCTAACCATCTTGTTCGTAGTCTGCCTCTCATCTTCTTTCCTGATGTTCTGTTATAGAATACTATGTATATATAGTAGAATTTGGTTGCATTCTTACTAAGTGGCCTAACCACTTCAGTAAAATACAATTTTTAAATTTACTCCCAACTTAATATTTATTCATTGTTTCTGAATTCTTAATTTCAATTACTCAGTCATTCCTGGACTCAACTCATTGACTCCCTCACAAGTCTTAATCCTTCAACCCCCCACTTTCGTTTACTCTTCTATTCCTAGTTTCCTCATTTACTCACACACGTACGCACAACATCTCGCGCTCAGCAAGAACTGCCAAAAACACGCTCACTTCTGAAAGCCGTTGTGCCAGTTTGGTCTTGGCAAGCCAAATTTCCAAGATACGGCTCTGATTATTGTTAAATGAAAAACATCGCTTAACTCTCTAGTGAAAAATTATCCCCAATTCATAGGGGTCTTTTGTGCCACGCTCCAGGGTCAATTCTGTGAAAGAAAGTGACAAGTTAGCATGCCTGGTTATTAGCGATCACAACTGGCTTCCATTACCGCTCGCGACTACTCTTAATTTCAATTTCATCACATAAGTCTCCTACTCATTGCAATACTATTTTCTCTCTTTTTTTTTCTCTCTCTCTGTTTGGTTCTTAATTTGTCAACATTTTCTCTCTCTCTCTCTCTCTCTCTGTTTGGTTCTTCATTTGTCAACATTTTCTCTCTCTCTCTCTCTCTCTCTGTTTGGTTCTTCATTTGTCAACATTTTCTCTCTCTCTCTCTCTCTCCGTTTGGTTCTTAATTTGTCCCCATTTTCTCTCTCTCTCTCCGTTTGGTTCTTAATTTGTCCCCATTTTCTCTCTCTCTCTCTCTCTCTGTTTGGCTCTTCATTTGTCCCCATTTTTTCTCTCTCTCTCTCTATGTTTGGCTCTTCATTTGTCCCCATTTTCTCTCTCTCTATGTTTGGTTCTTAATGTGTCCCCATTTTCTCTCTCTCTCTCTCTCTCTCTCTCTCTGTTTGGTTCTTCATTTGTCCCCATTTTCTCTCTCTCTCTGTTTCGTTCTTAATGTGTTCCCATTTTCTCTCTCTCTGTCTCTCTCTCTCTCTTTCTCTCTCTGTTTGGTTAACATGTCTCCATTTTCTTTCTCTCTCTGTTTGGTTCTTAATGTGTTCCCATTTTCTCTCTCTCTCTCTCTCTCTCACACTCTCTCTCTCTTTCTCTCTCGGTTTGGTTCTTAATGTGTCTCCATTTTCTCTAAATAACAGTTTATGAAACGAATAGATTGGATACTGTCAACAAAATTCCTATACAATGTTCATGTCGGAATATGTTTGATCTGGTTGAAAATTCACAAATTTACCTACTTCAAAGATTCGAGTTGCAACCAAAAGTAAACATTGTGGCTGCTACATTAGAAACAAAAAACAAAACAAAAATAAAGTTTGTATCGATCTGCGTCAAGCTTTTCTTTCTGTCACTTCTCAAACGTCAATATAAACATATTCAAAGAATGACGTATTCAGTCTAATTTCTAGTCATCAAAATATTTGTTTTATAATGTCACTGACTCAGTCTTCTCTCACGCTTACATATATCTGGCCACTCTCTCACGCTTACACATATGTGACCTCTCTCTCACACTTACACATATGTGGCCTCTCTCTCACACACAATTACATAAATGTGGCCTCTCTCTCTCTTTCACACATATGTGGCCTCTCTCTCTTACACAATTACACATATGTAACCTCTCTCTCTCTCTCACAATTACACATATGTGGCCTCTCTCTCTCTCTCACAATTACACATATGTGGCCTCTCTCTCTCTCACAATTACACATATGTGGCCTCTCTCTCTCTCACAATTACACATATGTGGCCTCTCTCTCTCTCACGCACACACTTACGCATATGTAGCGTCTCTCTTTCACTCACACAGTTACACATATGTGGTCTCTCTCTCACGCACACATTTACACATATGTGACCTCTCTCACTCACGTACTTACACGTGTGTTACCTCTCTCTCTCTCTCTCAGACATTATCATTTGCATAAATAATAATATTAGCCGTCCATCGCATACAATAGCCTCAGACGAGTGTTGTTGCACCGCTCTGGTGTGTGCAGAGGTGACTGAAGTGTTCATTCCTAGAACACAATCCACTGTCACAGGTAGGGCATACATGATCAAGGTTGAATATGTGGGTGCTGTGTATTATGTCTTATCGTACAACTCGTTTACTCTGCGCCTCAGCAGTTCGACGATTCTCAGCTATAACACATCTCGTACACACATTGTCTACCCAAGACTCTTTTTTGAACACTCCTCTCTCTCTCTCTCTCTTAAACAGTCTCTCACACACCCTTTCAGTTTTTCGCACACAGTCTCACACACGCTGTTCTCTTTCCCACACTAATCATCAATTAAGTACCTTGCCTGCCGGCGTAGGTGATGATGTCTCTCCATAACACTCTCTCCTTGGTGCAGCAGTTAATCAGTTCTGACTTCGATCTTTTGTTGAATCAAGATGTCAGACCATCCAACATCTTCTCCCTCTAAAAAGGTTTTTAAGGATTGACTTCATTGCACCGAGTTTTACCCTATATGGCTCGGTCCCTCTCAGCAGAAATGGCACGCCACCTGCCGAGAGTATTGCACAAAGCACGAATTCCGTAGCTCCGGCAAAAATCCTAGGGGTCTGTGGAAAAAACTGCACTCGTGAACAGAAGGCCGCGGTCTGGATTCGAACCCACGACCTTCGACTCGCAAGGCAAAGGGCTTAACCACTCAGCCACACTCTGCCTTCCGCGATCTCTCCTTCCCTGAATTTTATCTGTTGTCACCAAATGTTCTAAACCTTCTCTTCGCATTATATGCCCGAAGAACCTTGATTGTCTGATTCTGATTCTTTTGATAAGGTTTCTCTGTGTGCAGACCTGATTAAAAACCTCCACATTTGTTTTCTTCCCTGTCCGTGGAGTTTTCAGGATCTTCTGTAAAATCACATCAATGTGGCTTCCTGTGATCTTATTGGTTATTTGTTCATAGTCCATGATGTGCTGCCATACATAAGTATTGGTTCAATATAGCACTGGAGTACTCGTTTCCATAGTATTAACATGGTTTATCATCCAAATACAGTTTTTCACATTTTGTATCTCTCTCTCTCTCTCTCTCTCTCTCGCTTATACGTACATACACCCACATACATGCACAACATTGCTCTGATCTAATCTTGACAAGACCATTGACAAATTAGAACAACAAATTATAACAACAAATTATAACGACAAATTATAACGACAAATTATTATCCGTGAACTCTAGCAGAAAATGTGTTTAATCATCTGACGAGACTTATTCATGACCGCTAACTGCCTGGCAAACTTGCTAACTAAAAGTCAATAGAGTCACGGTTAAATTAATAAACGTTCATGTTGGAATCCCACTCATTGCTTGAGTGGCAGTAGCCAAGATTTGATGGTTGGGTGGCTCTAGCTAGTATATTCTCACAGATTGAGTTCAATGCTCAGGGAGAAGAGATGTGAGACGTTCTTGCTATTTGTTTTGTTCATTTTTATCAAATGTAGAAGCAATCTGCCATGATGTTCATCATCATCATCATCAAGTAGCTTGTCCCGTCCGAAACTTGGCTCACATGACAGCAGTCCTGAAAAACTCTCTGTTCTGTGCAAGTTGAACGTCGTCAGCAGCAGTCATTCTCAGATCGCCAGTAACATCTTGCAACCATCGTCTTCTAGGTCATCCTCTCATTCTTCTTTAAGGTACCATTCCCTCCAAAAGTATCTTCTCTATACATTCGTGTCGTTTTATATGTCCGAAATATTTAATTGTTCTTGATTTTATGCTATTTAATAGTCAACTCTCTTTGAGTGTTATAGTGGTTATAATAATGATGGTGGTATTGTGAGACGCATAGACTGTTTGTAAACTGAGAAGAGACAGAAGTATTGACTGTTGTGGTAAAATAATTGCTGATTTAAATGTTTAGTAATATAAATAGGAACTTCCAGAAAGAAAAATCACGAGGATATGAAAAAATTAGACCAGAGTTTATCAAAGCTGGAGGAAAATACGGTGTTGAAGTTTAGCATACATTGTGTAAGAAGATATGGGAGACAAGAATATGACCAAAAGAATGGTAAAGATTAATATATATCCAATCCTAACAATACCACACAATAATATGTACTAACTACAGAACTAGATGTTTCTTCTTCTTTGAACACTCCATATCGACCACTTGTTAACCGCTCTATGTGATTTGTATGGGATCTGAGTATAAGAGCAATTGTACTTTGTGCCAGATATGCACTTACAGGTTGGCCAGCAGATCCGATTTCTGCGATGGTTTTATTTACTAGGGTAGCTTCCCTAGGTCCTACATCAGACGCCTCTTACGACATGCCTTGTAGGTGGCAGTGGTACTATTATTTGCTTCCCTTCTGAACCCTGGCACCACAAGAGCGATAGAACTAGCAAGAAATATGGATTAGACATTCACATTCAAAAAACAAATACCATGGTTATCAGCAAGTAAGGGGAGAAGACAAAAATAAATATAAAAATACAACACGAAGAACTAATTAATGCACGTGAACAATATCTTATGTCTAAGACACACATGCTTACAGATGACGGCAGATGTGAACAAGAGATTAGGAAGAGAAAATAAATGCCCAAAAGTACATTCAATGACATGAGCAAACTACGGACATCTAAACAGATAACAAATAAGTTAAAGATGAGCATTATCAATTGCTGTATCTACTTTTTGTATGGTTCAGAAACATGGACAATGAACAAGCAGTTGGAAGACAGAATTAATGACTGAGATGCGGATACATGGAAGAATATGTTGTATTTCGTGGGATTAAGAACAGAGACAACAAGAATTTCTTGACAAAATAATGATGAGGAAATAATTACTACTGAATGTAAATATCAAACAAATATGACATTTCGTAAAACTGTCTCAAAGAAAGCATGTTGATAAAGCAGGCTGGCAAATTAAACATGTCAACGAATAGATTTATCAATGGAGATAAATTACAGAGAAAATGAAATTTTTAATATCTTCATTATATGTACTATGTTCTACTCTTTTCTGTTTAGTCTTTGTCACATATAACGTTTATTCACGTCTGAATATCTACTGGTGGTTCAGACTCATCTCTCCAAGGATTTGTTCTTGTACTGACTAAGGGAGATGGGCCGACATCTCTTAGAGCTGGTATTTGCCTGCGAAGTGGTATGATCTGGTGAATGCAATATTCACCCATCCATTCATAATGATCTATGTCCTGTCCATTAGATGCGGCTGTGCGTGTTCACAATTAATATTGCGTTTGGTGAAAGGCTGTTGGAAGTGAAACAGATAAACAACAATAATTGTGCAATATAAACAAACGAAATTATGAGTTGATATAAGATTTTATAATTATTACTCATTATTACTATAAATAAACTCATGGAACGAATGGTGAACAAACGGCTATCTTGGCACTTGGAAAGCAAAGGGCTTCTCATGGCGGCTTTCGGAAGTACCGATCCACAAAAGATCAGGTAACCTATATCGCCCAGGAAATCGAGGAAGGTTTCCAAGAAAAGAAACAGACACTGACAGTTTTGGTAGAAATGGAGAAGGCGTTTGACACAGTCTGGAAAGAGGGGCTAAAACTGAAACTCCTCACCCTCGGTATAAAGGGAAGAATGTACAAATGGCTTGATAGATACATAGAGAACAGAACAGCAAGGGTTCATGTTCAGGGGTACACAAGCATGAGGGTCACATTAGAGCAAGGAGTCCCCTAAGGAGGAGTGCTCACACCAACTCTCTTTCTAATCTTTGTCAATGACATAGCTACATGTCTACCAAAGCGAGTACACTCTGCCATGTATGCCGACGACCTGGCAACATGGGCTAGGGAAGAGGCAATGCCCATAGCAACAAATCGATTGCAAGCTACGCTAAATAACCTGGAAGTGTGGTCAAAAAGTGGAATATGAACATAAACGCTTCTAAAACAACGTACACTGTGTTCTCGCAGAACAACCAGAATCACAAAATTAAGCTTAACGTCAATGGGCAAGATCTTCCATAAAGCAAGATCCCAACGTACCTGGTAGTCACACTCGACCGAAAACTGACTTGGTGCTTCCAAATTTAAAATGCTACGGCAAGAGCGAGACACAGGCTCACGATGATGCGCAAACTCGCAGACTCCACGTGGGAAGCAAACACCAGATTCCTCAAAACACTCTATTCTGGAAGAGTTCGACCGGTCCTGGAGTACGGCATTGCAGCGTAGAGTAGTGCATCCAACAAGCAATTCGCCAAAGTTGAGCAATAATCAAAACAGTGCAATACGCATTATCACAGGAGCCATGAAGTCCACGCCCATCAAGACGATGGAAACAATCACAGGCATCCAGCCAATGGCAGATCGAAGGGACAGAAAAGTCTTGATATTAGAGGAAAAACTGAAACGGCTTTATTCCCACCCTATGTACGAAAGAATGAACGGATTCGAAAAGCGGCAGGATGCAGAGAACCAGCTTCGCAAAAAACGCTAAAGCACTGACCACAGAGCATTCGGTCCTAGCAAAATGTAAAGTCAAATAAATCCCGGCAACCGATAAGTGCCTGCCGTGGAAAACCAAAATGCCGGAACTAAAGGAATCAATCCCAGGCATACTGAAAAAGAAAATTTCGAAAGAAGAGCGGCCACAGAAAAATACATAGCTACCGAATACACCAGAATACGCAAGACTGTCCTCTCCTCTGTGAGCTGAGAAGCAGCATGTGGCCACACCCAGTCGACGTGAAAACTAAGCTTTGTGGAAACCTGACAGACCTGAAGTTGGCTGCCCAGTTTGTGGTCCACAGTAAATTAAGCGCATGACCAGAGATCGCTGAAGAAGAAGAAGAATACCCTCAAAATAAGTGGGTACACGTGTATACTGATGGATCGGCAAGGAACGTAATCAGCGATGGCGGAGGAGGAATAGTGCTTAAACTCACAAAGAAAGTGACGGTCACAAAAGTGACGGTCACAAAAGCGATTGCCACAGGTAAATACTCAAATAACTACCGGGCAGAGGCAGAGGCAATAAGAACAGCAGCCGAAATGATCTTAGAGAGAAGACGCAACTCTCGCAACGAAGTCGTGATATTCACCGATGCTGTATCGGTCATCACGGCACTCAAAAGCGTAGGCAAAACAGAGCTAAATGAGCTGAAAGCGACCCTCGATGCACTAGTGTACGCACTCAAACGCACCGTCATTCAGTTAATCCCATCACACTGCAATATAAGCGAAAATGAACACGCCGACAAGCTAGCTAAAGAAGACAGGCGACTACCTCAGACTGATCTCGAGCTCAGGTATGAGGAAGCCAGAACAACCATCGGCTGGCACTATAAAGACAAATGGTCAAAAGACCATTCTCAGTATAACAACAGCGACGGGTACTATGGTCTGTCTCGTAGTGAACAAGTTGCTATACTCCGCCTCCGTACCGGCCACAACAAGTTCCGCGCCCACATGTTTAACAAATATTTTAAACTGGCACAACTAGCCTGTGCCCCTGCGAAAAGGCGGACATGACGGCAGAGCACGTACTGCAAGATTGTCAACTGATAGCAGGTATAAGAAAAGAAACCTGGCCCCAAAACACAGAGCTTCGCGAGAAGCTGTACGGAGGAACAGAGTCCCTTAAAAACACGGTAAAATTCATGATAAAGTTGGTTCATCAGTCTAGGCCGGGATCGCGAGAGAGAGATGCGACTCTGCGTGTTGACAATTAATATTGCTTTTAGTAAACGACTGTTGAAAGTGAAGTAGGTAAACAACAATAATTGTGCAATATAAAAAAACGAAATTATGAGTTGATATCAGATTTTATAATTATTAATTACTAGATGAAAGCCTATCAATAATGACGATGGTAATTAAAATTAATTTAGTTCATTACCCTTCCTATCAGACGTGTTGAATATTTAATCAATATCCTTTTCTTAAATTTAAATTTCATTTTTCAGTCTGTTTTTAAATGACAGTCATGATATTAAACGAATGAATCTTACAGAATCAGGTAGTAAATGAGTCAACATAGAAAATATTTTACATTTAAAGGGGTCTAAGGGGGTGAATGTTTGACTTTATTGCACCGTGTTTCTCTATATGGCTAGTACCCTACCTGCAGAAATGGTACGCCATTAACCGAGAGTGTTGCTGAAAGAACAAACTCCGTAGATCATTCAACAATCATAAGGTATTTCCCAGAAAAAATACACTCACGAACAGAACAACACAGTCTGGATTCGAGCATACGACGTTCAGTATACAAAGCAAGAGATTCGCATACGACGTTCAGTATACAAAGCAAGAGATTCGCATACGACGTTCAGTCATACAAGTCAAACAAGAGATTCGCATACGACGTTCAGTATACAAAGCAAGAGATTCGCATACGACGTTCAGTATACAAAGCAAGAGATTCGCATACGACGTTCAGTATACAAAGCAAGAGATTCGCATACGACGTTCAGTATACAAAGCAAGAGATTCGCATACGACGTTCAGTATACAAAGCAAGAGATTCGCATACGACGTTCAGTATACAAAGCAAGAGATTCGCATACGACGTTCAGTATACAAAGCAAGAGATTCGCATACGACGTTCAGTATACAAAGCAAGAGATTCGCATACGACGTTCAGTATACAAAGCAAGAGATTCGCATACGACGTTCAGTATACAAAGCAAGAGATTCGCATACGACGTTCAGTATACAAAGCAAGAGATTCGCATACGACGTTCAGTATACAAAGCAAGAGATTCGCATACGACGTTCAGTATACAAAGCAAGAGATTCGCATACGACGTTCAGTATACAAAGCAAGAGATTCGCATACGACGTTCAGTATACAAAGCAAGAGATTCGCATACGACGTTCAGTATACAAAGCAAGAGATTCGCATACGACGTTCAGTATACAAAGCAAGAGATTCGCATACGACGTTCAGTATACAAAGCAAGAGATTCGCATACGACGTTCAGTATACAAAGCAAGAGATTCGCATACGACGTTCAGTATACAAAGCAAGAGATTCGCATACGACGTTCAGTATACAAAGCAAGAGATTCGCATACGACGTTCAGTATACAAAGCAAGAGATTCGCATACGACGTTCAGTATACAAAGCAAGAGATTCGCATACGACGTTCAGTATACAAAGCAAGAGATTCGCATACGACGTTCAGTATACAAAGCAAGAGATTCGCATACGACGTTCAGTATACAAAGCAAGAGATTCGCATACGACGTTCAGTATACAAAGCAAGAGATTCGCATACGACGTTCAGTATACAAAGCAAGAGATTCGCATACGACGTTCAGTATACAAAGCAAGAGATTCGCATACGACGTTCAGTATACAAAGCAAGAGATTCGCATACGACGTTCAGTATACAAAGCAAGAGATTCGCATACGACGTTCAGTATACAAAGCAAGAGATTCGCATACGACGTTCAGTATACAAAGCAAGAGATTCGCATACGACGTTCAGTATACAAAGCAAGAGATTCGCATACGACGTTCAGTATACAAAGCAAGAGATTCGCATACGACGTTCAGTATACAAAGCAAGAGATTCGCATACGACGTTCAGTATACAAAGCAAGAGATTCGCATACGACGTTCAGTATACAAAGCAAGAGATTCGCATACGACGTTCAGTATACAAAGCAAGAGATTCGCATACGACGTTCAGTATACAAAGCAAGAGATTCGCATACGACGTTCAGTATACAAAGCAAGAGATTCGCATACGACGTTCAGTATACAAAGCAAGAGATTCGCATACGACGTTCAGTATACAAAGCAAGAGATTCGCATACGACGTTCAGTATACAAAGCAAGAGATTCGCATACGACGTTCAGTATACAAAGCAAGAGATTCGCATACGACGTTCAGTATACAAAGCAAGAGATTCGCATACGACGTTCAGTATACAAAGCAAGAGATTCGCATACGACGTTCAGTATACAAAGCAGAATGATACGACGTTCAGTATACAAGCGAGATTCGCAACGACGTTCAGTATACAAAGCAAGAGATTCGCATACGACGTTCAGTATACAAAGCAAGAGATTCGCATACGACGTTCAGTATACAAAGCAAGAGATTCGCATACGACGTTCAGTATACAAAGCAAGAGATTCGCATACGACGTTCAGTATACAAAGCAAGAGATTCGCATACGACGTTCAGTATACAAAGCAAGAGATTCGCATACGACGTTCAGTATACAAAGCAAGAGATTCGCATACGACGTTCAGTATACAAAGCAAGAGATTCGCATACGACGTTCAGTATACAAAGCAAGAGATTCGCATACGACGTTCAGTATACAAAGCAAGAGATTCGCATACGACGTTCAGTATACAAAGCAAGAGATTCGCATACGACGTTCAGTATACAAAGCAAGAGATTCGCATACGACGTTCAGTATACAAAGCAAGAGATTCGCATACGACGTTCAGTATACAAAGCAAGAGATTCGCATACGACGTTCAGTATACAAAGCAAGAGATTCGCATACGACGTTCAGTATACAAAGCAAGAGATTCGCATACGACGTTCAGTATACAAAGCAAGAGATTCGCATACGACGTTCAGTATACAAAGCAAGAGATTCGCATACGACGTTCAGTATACAAAGCAAGAGATTCGCATACGACGTTCAGTATACAAAGCAAGAGATTCGCATACGACGTTCAGTATACAAAGCAAGAGATTCGCATACGACGTTCAGTATACAAAGCAAGAGATTCAAAGCCATAAAGAGATTGATTGATTGATTGAATGATTGATTTATTGATTTAATGATTACTTGATTGTTTTTGATTGATTGACTCATTAATTGAGTTTTTGTAATGTCAACCATCATTGTACTTCGGTAGATAGCTATGTGTGTTTCCATCTGTTTCTTGCACAGGAAGATTTCAGTGGTTATGCACGAACTCTGTCGCACCGGCGAGGGTCACCGTTGTAATTTCACCTTTGTAGGTGAAAATTTCTGCAGGAAAATTATTGTAATCTCTTTAATGAATTGTCCAGTTGGTAACGGCTTTGTGGTGTACTTTTATCGATTTTCAACTGCCAAGGTTACTTTTACATGCTCAACTTGAATACGGGACCTACATTTTGTCGTCCATCTCCGATATGACTAGAAACTTGATCTCATCTACAATGATACCAGGAATCCCTGTAGAAATATCCCGTTCGCTCCACGCGGGGAAACAACCCAGTAGTTTGATGAGGTAGGTGAACTCTTAACTCCACGCTACAGACCCCCAACCAGACAGTTCAGCAAGTGGTTAGAATAAAAGTTGATCCATTGTCTATAGCTGGTTGTGGACCCAAGCTGATAATCTAACTATTCTCGGGGTTAACACAAGAACAATGGCAGCATTTTATATTGAATCTGGCCAAGATTACAATGTAAATAAAATACATAAATTGAAAGCTGTCATATTTGTCGTGTGTCTGAAAAAACCTTCATAAAGCAATGTCAAACTATTGACCGTATAAGTGGTGCCTAGAAAATCAACGACTCGTTTACTGGATGTGATGGTGAAGTCCTGAGGGGAAGTGCCAAGATTTTCATTTCATCAGGAAAAGACAACCTGATAATCGCCAAACTGTCCTTGTTAGTTCTCAACGTGCAGAGTTAGTGCAATGTAATGGCAGTCCCGTGGATTAATGTTTCAGCTTACGACGTTGATATTCCGACACAATATATTCTCTTGTCTACCAAGCTGAAAATTGATATTAACTTTATGCGTTTAGGGGAAAGTCTGGATCGTGGTAAAAACGCATGTGTATATTTATTGTTGCTGACACTACATTAGTCATCGTTTCAGCCATCGAGTACTTTATATAATGACCCTCATAGACAGTGTATAGCAGACACGCAAGAAAACTAAACTACTTCCACACAAGCTGTCTACGCAGACTACTAAAAATAAAAAGGCAGGACAAAATTCCAGATGCTGAAATTCTCATAAGAGCAAAGATCCCAAGCGTCAACACCCTGTTGCAGAAGGCTGAAGTGAGATGGGCCGGTCACGTTGCTCGGATACCTGATAAACGTATTCCAAATCAGCTGATGTATGGTGAACTTGAAGGGGGCAGACGTTCTGCTGGTGGACAGAAAACGCTTGAAAGACACGTTTAACGTGTCACTGGTGTCTTCGATATATACATCACGTGTTTGGAATCCCTGGCTCAAGATCGTCAAATGTGGCTCTGTAACAGCACAAGAGGAACTCAAGATCGTCAAATGTGGCTCTGTAACAGCACAAGAGGAACTCACATAGCTGAGAATCGTCGTGCCGTTGAGACACAGATAAAACGAGCTGCGCGAAAAGACAGAACACGCAAGACCTACATGTCTAACATTGACCATGTATGCCGCACTTGTGGTAGGGAAGTGTGTTCGAAGAATGGACTTTACGGTCACCTCTTCAAATACCAGAGAGGTGCAGCAACACACGTCTGAGGCTGTTGTTATCATCGCTTGCGATGGAAGACCATTATTATTATATTCACCCTGAATTCAGTGATATTTTTCCTAGCCAGTTTTCCCATTTTGTTTTCCTATTAACGGATTAACACTTAATTGAAAACGTTTATAAATACAAAAATAACATGGCCGAGTATTTGAAACGAAATTTTATAAAGGGAAACAACATATTCTACCAATAATATTGTTTGATGACGGCATTATGTCCCTTAATACATTATTATTTGAGAAGCGTACAGAATCAGAAATGTTATTTTGATGCAAGTCCACTACTCTTTTTCTCTCTGTCTCTCTCTCTCTCTCTCTCTCTCTCTGTGTATGCGTGTGTATCTCTCTGTCTGGGTCTCTGTCTCTCTGTCTATTTCTCTCTCTCTCTATCTCGCTTATTCTCTCCTTTTTTATGTTAAACAATGAAACAAGGGACAAAAATTGTGCACTAATCTTGTATGTCGCATACACCAACATGCGTTGTTCTATGACTTTCAGAAGGGAAGATGCTCAAAGGCAGACAACTGCTCAGGTATACGAATGTCTGCAAAGTCTCAATGACAAACTTTTCTATCGGTTCCAACAAATGGGAAAAACTAGCTGATGACTAGTTATGTGGAAAACATCATTACGCTAAGGTGCAGAATCTTTTGAAAAGAGACTTGGGGATGGAGCTGAAAGGCAAGAGAGACAAGCGTAAACTCTGAAATTATCACAGTAAAATATTTTCCAGACCGAGTGGTTAACATGGAATAAGGGGTGTAAATAGCACCACTGTTACCTGCCGCGCATGTCGTAAGAGACGACAAAGGAGGTTTGGGGTCGGACTAGCTACCCCATACCGTAAAAAACACTAGATAGCTACAGAAACCACAACTAAGAAAATTCATAATTTGTCAGCCAATGAAGAAGAAGGATCTCACAAGGACAGAGACGGAATGCAATAAAATGGTGGAAGATCGGAGACATCTGGAAAAGATGGACTTGGATAGACAGGCTTGGAAGACCTTGGTTGAGGACCTATGCTTCCTTGGGGTGAAGGGGGAAGAAAAAACATTTGTCAATGAACCATCTGCAAAGACGGAGAAAGGTCATATAAAGGTCATAGAAACATTTATATTTGTTCGTCAAATCCTTGTTATTAATAGAATAGTTTATTGACATTGCTTTCTCAGCTTCATATCTATGTAAAACCAGTCCTCGCATATGGATATCAATCATGGACAATAAATAACAAGATTAGTCAATTATAACACACAATTGACGACTTTTATTATTTATATTTGTTATATATTCAAAATCAGTCAGTTCTTGAAGTCTTCCTCATATTTTTCTTCTTCCAACGCCTCGTATCGACCACTTGTTAATCATTCTGTGTAATTTGTATACGATCTGAGCCTAAGAGCAATTGTACATTGTGCCAGCTATGTGCCTACAAGTAGGCCAGTACTCAGATTTCTGCGACAGTTTTTAATTTACTAGGGTAACTTCCATAGACCCCTACATTAGACGCCTCTTACGACATGCCGTGTAGGTCACAGTGGTACTATTCTTTGCTTCCCTAGCGGCCCCAGCACCACACGAGCGTCTTGAAGTCTGATACTGTTAATCTTATTCTCTCATGTGTACCTTTCTTCTAAGATGTCTTCCCTCTAATTCTCTTAAACATATTCTCTATTTTCTTATGCATCTTCCAAGTCTTAGATTTATAGAGGAAGGCTGTCTTAACAACATGTTCTGTGTATCCGAAGCTTTGTCTTAGTGCCACAAATCGGTATGCTCACCTAGTACCTGACAGCACACACATGTCAGTCGTGTCTAAAGGGCATATGAAAACAAATGTTATTCTGTGAACTTTCGGAAGGGAAGAAGCACCAAGGTAGACTTCTGCTCAGATATAAGGATAGCTGCAAGGTCTCAATGAAGAATTTTTATAGCTGTCTCGTCAAACAGGAAAAACTAGCTGATGATCAAGTTATATGAGAAACAACATTACGCAATTGTGCAGAATCTATTGAAAAGACAAAGATATAAGCTGAAAGACAAGAGAGACAAGCGCAAACTCAGAAGTTGTCACAGTAAGAACTTGACAATTGGCCGTCAATAAAGACGGGAAAGAAATACACATACAAAGGGAGATTACACATTTTCTGCTCCGATAAACATTTTATAAGAGTTGTATACCTTGGAATAAAAATAAAATATTTTCAATATTTATTTTCTACGCCGGGTTCTAGAATAATTTTAACATTAACAGCAGAAGTAAGACAATGTGTACTGTCCCCATTATTGTTCATCACATGTACAGCATACGTAACATAGCAAATTTAAGTAAATGTCTCTACCATGTAGCATGGGTATATGTGTTGGTATGTGGACATAGATCGTGGATTCGAATCCGGACCGCGCCGTCCTGTTCACTAGTGCATCTTTTTCCAGAGACCCCTAAGATTGTTGCCAGAGCTAAGGAGCTCGTTCTTGCTTTGTGCAATACTCTCATTACGCACACAGCACAAAGCACGATCGAGCTTCGTAGAGTACTCTCGACATGTATCGTGCTATTTCTGCGGAGAGGGACCTAGCCATATATGGTAAAACCCAGTACAATGAAGTCAATCCTTCCGCATTAATCTTCTAGTATCCTTCTTCAGTATCCTTGTTCGATATCCTTGTTCGATATCCTTGTTCGATATCCTTGTTCAGTATCCTTGTTCAGTATCCTTGTTCGATATCCTTGTTCGATATCCTTGTTCAGTATCCTTGTTCGATATCCTTGTTCAGTATCCTTGTTCAGTATCCTTGTTCGATATCCTTGTTCGATATCCTTGTTCGATATCCTTGTTCAGTATCCTTGTTCAGTATCCTTGTTCGATATCCTTGTTCGATATCCTTGTTCAGTATCCTTGTTCGATATCCTTGTTCAGTATCCTTGTTCAGTATCCTTGTTCGATATCCTTGTTCGATATCCTTGTTCGATATCCTTGTTCAGTATCCTTGTTCGATATCCTTGTTCAGTATCCTTGTTCGATATCCGTGTTCAGTATCCGTGTTCAGTATCCTTGTTCAGTATCCGTGCTCGATATCCTTGTTCAGTATCCTTGTTCGATATCCGTGTTCAGTATCCGTGTTCGATATCCTTGTTCGATATCCTTGTTCAGTATCCTTGTTCGATATCCTTGTTCAGTATCCTTGTTCGATATCCGTGTTCAGTATCCGTGTTCAGTATCCTTGTTCAGTATCCGTGCTCGATATCCTTGTTCAGTATCCTTTTTCGATATCCGTGTTCAGTATCCGTGTTCAGTATTCATGTTCAGTATCCTTGTTCAGTATCCTTGTTCAATATCCATGTTCAGTATCCGTGTTCAGTATTCATGTTCAGTATCCATGTTCAGTATTCATGTTCAGTATCCGTGTTCAGTATTCATGTTCAGTATCCTTGTTCAGCATCCGTATTCGATATCCGTGTTCAGTATCCGTGTTCAGTATCCATGTTCAGTATCCTTGTTCAGTATCCTTGTTCAATATCAGTGTTCAGTATCCGTGTTCAGTATCCGTGTTCGATATCCGTGTTCAGTATCCTTGTTCGATATCCTTGTTCAGTATCCTTGTTCAGTATCCTTGTTCGATATCCGTGTTCAGTATCCTTGTTCAGTATCCTTGTTCAGTATCCTTGTTCGATATCCTTGTTCAGTATCCTTGTTTAGTATCCTTGTTCGATATCTTTGTTCGATATCCTTGTTCGATATCCTTGTTCAGTATCCTTGTTCGATATCCTTGTTCAGTATCCTTGTTCGATATCCGTGTTCAGTATCCGTGTTCAGTATCCTTGTTCAGTATCCGTGCTCGATATCCTTGTTCAGTATCCTTGTTCGATATCCGTGTTCAGTATCCGTGTTCGATATCCTTGTTCGATATCCTTGTTCAGTATCCTTGTTCGATATCCTTGTTCAGTATCCTTGTTCGATATCCGTGTTCAGTATCCGTGTTCAGTATCCTTGTTCAGTATCCGTGCTTGATATCCTTGTTCAGTATCCTTGTTCGATATCCGTGTTCAGTATCCGTGTTCAGTATTCATGTTCAGTATCCTTGTTCAGTATCCTTGTTCAATATCCGTGTTCAGTATCCGTGTTCAGTATTCATGTTCAGTATCCATGTTCAGTATTCATGTTCAGTATCCTTGTTCAGCATCCGTATTCGATATCCGTGTTCAGTATCCGTGTTCAGTATCCATGTTCAGTATCCTTGTTCAGTATCCTTGTTCAATATCAGTGTTCAGTATCCGTGTTCAGTATCCGTGTTCAGTATCCGTGTTCGATATCCGTGTTCAGTATCCTTGTTCGATATCCTTGTTCAGTATCCTTGTTCGATATCCGTGTTCAGTATCCGTGTTCAGTATTCATGTTCAGTATCCTTGTTCAGTATCCGTGCTCGATATCCTTGTTCAGTATCCTTGTTCGATATCCGTGTTCAGTATCCGTGTTCAGTATTCATGTTCAGTATCCTTGTTCAGTATCCTTGTTCAATATCCGTGTTCAGTATCCGTGTTCAGTATTCATGTTCAGTATCCATGTTCAGTATTCATGTTCAGTATCCTTGTTCAGCATCCGTATTCGATATCCGTGTTCAGTATCCGTGTTCAGTATCCATGTTCAGTATCCTTGTTCAGTATCCTTGTTCAATATCAGTGTTCAGTATCCGTGTTCAGTATCCGTGTTCAGTATCCGTGTTCGATATCCGTGTTCAGTATCCTTGTTCGATATCCTTGTTCAGTATCCTTGTTCGATATCCGTGTTCAGTATCCGTGTTCAGTATTCATGTTCAGTATCCTTGTTCAGTATCCGTGCTCGATATCCTTGTTCAGTATCCTTGTTCGATATCCGTGTTCAGTATCCGTGTTCAGTATTCATGTTCAGTATCCTTGTTCAGTATCCTTGTTCAATATCCGTGTTCAGTATCCGTGTTCAGTATTCATGTTCAGTATCCATGTTCAGTATTCATGTTCAGTATCCTTGTTCAGCATCCGTATTCGATATCCGTGTTCAGTATCCGTGTTCAGTATCCATGTTCAGTATCCTTGTTCAGTATCCTTGTTCAATATCAGTGTTCAGTATCCGTGTTCAGTATCCGTGTTCAGTATCCGTGTTCGATATCCGTGTTCAGTATCCTTGTTCGATATCCTTGTTCAGTATCCTTGTTCAGTATCCTTGTTCGATATCCGTGTTCAGTATCCTTGTTCAGTATCCTTGTTCAGTATCCTTGTTCGATATCCGTGTTCAGTATCCTTGTTCAGTATCCTTGTTCGATATCCGTGTTCAGTATCCTTGCTTATGCGTTATTGAGAAATTATGAAGATATATCTTTCTTTTTCTTTCTTTCTCCAATCCTGTTTGCCTCACAGCGTCAGGTCAAGAATTCTAAAACTGTTTGCCTCACAGCGTCAGGTCAAGAATTCTAAAACTGTTTGCCTCACAGCGCCAGGTCAAGAATTCTAAAACTGTTTGCCTCACAGCGTCAGGTCAAGAATTCTAAAACTGTTTGCCTCACAGCGTCAGGTCAAGAAGAGATTTCTAAAACTGTTTGCCTCACAGCGTCAGGTCAAGAAGAGATTTCTAAAACTGTTTGCCTCACAGCGTCAGGTCAAAAGAAGAGATTTCTAAAACGGGCCCTTGTGTGCGCTTTGTAGATAGTGTCTTTTGTCGCCTCTGTTATCTCTTAGGTCCATCTTTTGCGTGGCCGGCATTTTGCTTTGTACCCATGGTATCGGAGCAGCATTGCTCTTTGAGGTGCACTGTCTGTTGGTAATCTGCTTACGTGACCGGACCATTTAATTTTTTGTTTCTTAATGATGTTAATCCCTGATGTTGTACCCATTTTTCGCCCGAGTGGTTACGGGGCCCAAATTTGGGGTGTAAAGAATAGAACCACTGTTACCTGCCATGCATGTCGTAAGAGGCGTCTAAGGAGGTTTGGCTGAAATCGGATGCACATGTCCTAAACTTGTAGAAATCTATGCGTTTAGGGGCTTACCAAACCAATGTGCAACGTATACACGTTCTTAGCAAAGATCAAACATATCACAAGAGTGATTAAAATTGGTCGTAAAGAACGAACGCAAAGAAGAAGAAGAAGTACCCACTTTTTTCTGATGTCTTAATTTCTAAACATGATGCCCCTTCTTGTTACTCGCAGCATTCTGTGTATAAACTTCATCTCTGTCGATTTCTTCAAATCTGACAAACACATACATGTTGCGGTCGTGGACCAGGTTCGGTTGGGTTTTGTTGTTGGCTTTCTTACTGATTTACTCATCGATATTTATTTCATTAACTCTTTCATCAATCAACATCAACACATATTTTTGTCTCAATTGTCTAGTATCTTTGCCCAGGTGGATAATGGTTGTCCACTCTTGCCGTTAAACGTAGACGTGGGAGCTTTAATTTGCTTTCCAGGGCCAGCCGTTAAACGTAGAGGTGGGAGCTTTAATTTGCTTTCCAGGGCCAGCCGTTAAACGTAGAGGTGGGAGCTTTAATTTGCTTTCCAGGGCCAGATGAGTCGCCCTTGTTGTGTTATATCCGTGTTTATTTACTGTCGTCTTGATATTATCTATCCATCTTTTTCTTGGTCTTTCCTTAGCTCTAGTACCTGATCTCTTTTTATTGTATGCTGTTATTGGTAGTTGGTTGTATTCCATTCTCATTAAATGTTCAAACCACTGCATTTGTTGTCTTTCGATGTATTCGGTGCATGAAGTTATACCCACTCTGCTTCTGATGTCCTTGTTTCGTAATCTGTCTCTGCTGGTGACCCCCACCACCTTCATGAAACATTTCATTTCGCACGTGATGAGCTTTCTGTGGTGTGTTGCTGAAAACTCGCCACGTGTAAATGAAATTAGATTTAAAACATATTTTACCTTTACTAAACCTGTTTGGTGCTTGCGTTTGCCCGCTCGACATTCCCAACAACCGTCAATATAATCAAGGAAATGATCACATGTTTATCTGCTCATTAAAATAGATTTTCTATGATTTCTCTTGATCATGTGTAAACAAAATCAAACCAAACCACGATCATACAATTCAACTTGATTTATTGGTTTCTTGAAGCCAGCACCAGGGCTCACGCGCCGTAGAGGAAACTACTGGACTTGAATAAACCCTAACCTCTGATCACTGTTCGGCGATGCATTTAAAACAGTGGACTTTTATTCAATTAAATTTCTGACAACTCGTGAACAAGAGTAATGGTTTAGACACAAAGCATAATGGTAGCAGTCGCGAATGAATTCAGTCAGGGTAATTAACTCTGAGAAGGGAGAAACAAAACAAATCTAAAAATTTGGATTAATTCCCCTAGCTCGCGCTATCCCTGTTATTCCAATCCAACATTTCTCAAACCAGAAAGAGGACGAGTGACAGCTGAAAATAAAACGTTAAGTTTGAGCTTTGAGTATGAACAATGTGGCCTGCAAGGTTAATTTAACACGTGCAGTAGTTCGGGCTGTTCGAGAACCGATTGCGATGTTAAGTGTTGGGGTCTCAAGGTTTTCCTGGTGGACGGCAAGAAGTCTTGTCAATCACAATAGTTTTTAGTTTCAATATGTAAAATTTGCTTGTGCCCTGTACAGCTTTGCACGTTTGTTAGAAATTGCATATATATATATATATATATATATATATATATATATATATATACATATATATATTATAAAGTGCTTACATGTGTGTTCTTTCTTCTTTTGTCGTTACGCTGTAACCAGGTTGTTGCTCAGTGTCAAGGTTTTCTGTTTTTGTCTTGCGCTTCTCTAGTGGCTTGGGTGATAATTATTTTTACTTTTTTTTAACAGGATTCTGCTGTCATCTAACCATATTTATCTTGGTCTTCCTTTCGAATTCTTTCCTGATATTCGGTTGTAGAAGACTCTGAATATAGTGGAGTTTGGTTTTATTCTTATTAAGTGGTCAGACCACATCATTCTTTGTTTCTGAATGTAATTCAAGTAACATTCTGTCCCAACGTTCTTTATTATGCTGAAGTTGGAGACTCGCATTTGGTGACTCGCAGGTTGGGATTTTTCGTAGGCATCGCATTTCACATGTTATTTTTGCGATTGTGCTTTGCTCATTGTCCATGCTTGCCTCTGGTAACACAGAATAGGCATGTAAATTTCAGTGTTAGAAAACTCTGATGTGAAAAGTATATTATGTATGTGTTTATGTACAATCCCAGTGATAAAGTATGGGTGTGAAGCATGGACATTTAATAGAGCAATGGAAAAGTATATATGCGCTTTTGAATATAAGTGCTACAGAAGAGTCCTCCGTGTATCATGGACAGAGTAAATAACAAATAGAAATATCGAGAAAGACCTAGAAATATTTTTTAACTGGCTGAGGTTACAAATAAGAATGATCAAATTGAAGTATTTTGGACATAAAAAGAGATACCACGAGTTTTAGAAGACCATTATGGAAGGATGCTTCCCAGCAAAGAGGATAACAGGAAGACCACGGAGAAGATGGATTCAGAGTACGACTTGTGATTTGATCATTACTGCAGCAGATGTGGGATATATGGCTTATAATAGTGAGACAGAGAGAAAGAGAGAGAGAGTGTGAGAGAGAGAGAGAGAGAGAGAGAAGAGCGAGAGATTCCGAAGAATTCTTATGGTGGAAATGTTATGTTTAGGACAAGCTATTGGATGTTGATGTATGTATGCGTGTGCGTGCGTGCGTGAGTACGTGCGTAGAGCAAGTGTGTGCGCATATATATATATATATATATATATATATATATATATATATATATATATATATATATATATATATATATATATATAAGCTGGCGTCTGTGGCCTAGCGTTAGTGAACACGATCACAACCCAATAGTACCTGGTCAAAACCCCGCGGGAGGGGCAGTTTGGAAGCAAATTTGTTGGGTTGATTTTTACGAACTGTAAAAATAGATCTCACAGTTCAGAAAACAATGGCAAACTACTAAACGTATAAGTGATACCTAGAAAATAAATAACTGGTTTACTATGGTTGATGGTGACGTCTTGTAAAGGATATGCAACGATTGTTGATTGATAGATATAAATATAAATACGTCGATTTCCCTTGATTTCTTACTTTGTTTGTAACCAGATAAAGGGATTAACTTTTCACTTATCACTTTCATTTTGGTTTCTAACTTTCTCTAACTCACGTGAATATATTCATCTCACTCTAACAAAACTTGTTCTTTCCATTATTACAATTCACCATTAATCCATCATCGTTATCCTGGCAAGTTTATCTAGTTCCGGAAATGAGTTTGGACTTGGTCAAAGCCGGATGTATGCACGATGGAGCCCGTTGTTGTAGCAGGCAAAGAAGAAGTGAAATGAGAAGATTACATTGAATTCATAACTTGCAAATCCGCCTCTGCCGATCAGCAATCGCTCACAATTAAAGTCCGTCCCTTATGCACGTGTGACTATTATTCTCCAGTTTGTTCATGTGGGTCTGGCGGTGGTAGACATCAATGAGCTGACGGCGGTACCTCACTTCCGAAACAACTGTCTGGGAAGTAGCCGCAAGGTGTATGAAGAGTTATTACATTCACACCTGGACTGTCAAACAAGGTGATCAAAGATGGAAGGTGAAAGAATGGCAGAATGTAATTACAAATAATAACGTTAATGAAAAACTGAAACTTCGTAATGGGAGTTGTTCGACTAGATTTATCTAAGCGACACGTGTAGGTTATTGATTGATTGATTCATTCATTCATTGGTTCATAGATTGATTGATTCATTCATTCATTCATTCATTGGTTCATAGATTGATTGATTGATTCATTCATTTGTTCATAGATTGATGGATTGATTGATTCATTCATTCATTGGTTCATAGATTGATTGATTCATTCATTCATTCATTGGTTCATAGATTGATTCATTCATTCATTCATTCATTCATTCATTGGTTCATAGATTGATCGATTCATTCATTCATTCATTGGTTCTAGATTGATCGATTCATTCATTCATTCATTGGTTCATAGATTGATTGATTCATTCATTCATTCATTCATTGGTTCATAGATTGATTGATTCATTCATTCATTCACTCATTGGTTCATAGATTGATTGATTCATTCATTCATTCATTCATTGGTTCATAGATTGATTGATTGATTCATTCATTCATTCATTCATTGGTTCATAGATTGATTGATTCATTCATTCATTGGTTCATAGATTGATTGATTCATTCATTCATTCACTCATTGGTTCATAGATTGATTGATTCATTCATTCATTCATTCATTGGTTCATAGATTGATTGATTGATTCATTCATTCATTGGTTCATAGATTGATTGATTCATTCATTCATTCATTCATTGGTTCATAGATTGATTGATTGATTCATATATTGATTGATTCATTCATTCATTCATTGGTTCATAGATTGATTGATTGATTCATTCATTCATTCATTGGTTCATAGATTGATTGATTCATAGATTGATTGATTCATTGATTGATCGATTCATTCATTCATTCATTGGTTCATAGATTGATTGATTGATTGATTGATTCATTCATTCATTGGCTCATAGATTGATTGATTCATTCATTCATTGGTTCATAGATTGATTGATTCATTCATTCATTCACTCATTGGCTCATAGATTGATTGATTGATTCATTCATTCATTCGTTGGTTCATAGATTGATTGATTGATTCATTCATTCATTCATTGGTTCATAGATTGATTGATTCATTCATTCATTGATTGGTTCATAGATTGATTGATTCATTGATTGATTCATTGATTGATTTATTTATTTATTGGTTTAGATGTTGAGTAAGAGAAACTGAAAGGAATGAATGGTTGTGTTCTCAGGGCACACTTATACATACTCAGCTCCTTTTTAACACTCTGAATGTAGCAGCTGCAGAGATCCCACTCAGTATCTGCGGTGACGATTTCAAATTTGTTTCTAATTTAGAATGTCAGGTACTAATTTCCAGATTGGTGGATGGGGAATATTCTGTAGAGGGAAGCTAACATTGATGGCCCCTGCAGAAACCCTGCTGATTGTCTTCAAGCGTGCGAGATGTGTGAGATAGAAGTAAACTAACTGTTGTGTGCGAGATGAAAGTACATGAGATAAGCCCTGCATTTGCTCGATATATGAGATGACTGCAGTGAAACAATGTAACATAGACGAAATACGTAAAACAAGTTATATAGTTTTACAGACCACAAAAACAAAAGCGACGTTTGGACCAAAAGGGATTTATCAAAAAAGGGATTTATCAAAAAAGGGATTTATCACAAAAGGGATTTATCAAAAAAGGGATTTATCACAAAAGGGATTTATCAAAAAAGGGATTTATCACCAAAAAAACGAAGAAATATCTCGGCGAATCTAGAAACGATTTCTTTGCTTTTATTTTATTCATTGCTTGATAACGGCTTTATTTTTCTTCTTCAATCGCCCGCTGTCAATTCAGGCGGTAGTCATAACGCCTAGTATTGCGCTTTTGACTTATTTTTGCGTAAGATCTGTTTACCATTTGACTGGTGTCCCTAGCCATGCGGTGGGTCTTCACCGACTTCAGAAATATTAAAGACCTTGTTTTTGTATTTCGCTTTTGTATTTTATTTTTGTATCTTATTTTTGTATCTTATTTTTGTATCTTGTTTTTGTATCTTATTTTTGTATCTTGTTTTTGTATCTTATTTTTGTATCTTATTTTTGTATCTTATTTTTGTATCTTGTTTTTGTATCTTATTTTTGTATCTTGTTTTTGTATCTTATTTTTGTATCTTATTTTTGTATCTTATTTTTGTATCTTATTTTGTATCTTATTTTGTATCTTGTTTTTGTATCTTATTTTGTATCTTATTTTTGTATCTTGTTTTTGTATCTTATTTTTGTATCTTATTTTTGTATCTTATTTTTGTATCTTATTTTTGTATCTTATTTTTGTATCTTATTTTTGAATCTTATTTTTGTATCTTATTTTTGTATCCTATTTTTGTATCTTATTTTTGTATCTTGTTTTTGTATCTTATTTTTGTATCTTGTTTTTGTATCTTATTTTTGTATCTTATTTTTGTATCTTATTTTTGTATCTTGTTTTTGTATCTTATTTTTGTATCTTATTTTTGTATCTTATTTTTGTATCTTATTTTTGTATCTTATTTTTGTATCTTGTTTTTGTATCTTGTTTTTGTATCTTGTTTTTGTATCTTGTTTTTGTATCTTGTTTTTGTATCTTGTTTTTGTATCTTGATATAAGTATCTTGTTTTTGATAGAGTTGACACTGTATAAATGAAACATTTTCATGATCACATTTGACAGAAGTGGTTATGTTGTTGCTTTGTATTCTGTAGATCACGTGATCGAATCCTGACTTTATCGTTCTGTTTACAGGGTGTTTTTTTTAAGATGCTCATGGGTGTTGTCGAGTTCGTGCTCTGGACAATACTCTCTACAGGTAAAGTGACATTAAAGATGTTTATGAGTGCTACGGAGTTCGTGTTCTGTGCAATACTCTCTGCAGGTAAAGTGCTATTGAAGATTTCTATGAGTGCTGCCAAGCTCGAGTTCTGGTTAACGCTCTGTGCAGGTAAAGTGCCATTGAAGATTTCTATGAGTGCTGCCAAGCTCGAGCTCTGGTTAACACTCTCTGCAGGTAAAGTGCCATTGAAGATTTCTATGAGTGCTGCCAAGCTCGAGCTCTGGTTAACACTCTCTGCAGGTAAAGTGCCATTTCTGCGTAGAGGTACCGTGTGATATGGAGAAAACCTGGTGCAATGCAGTCAATCTTTCGTTTTTAGACGTTAACATAGTGGGATAGCAGACATCAATGACCACAGTAAATAGAAATGTAATAGAAAGATAGCAACTTTACCACCCACCTAGAAAATGTATAACCAAATTGGTTTTGTAGATATAACTTTTGTAATATTACCCTTTCAAATACAAACATCTTCAAATTAGAACAGCAATATCTTTGCTTATATACAGTTTAGACAAAAAGTGGAGGTTCATGCTATAATTATGGGTGATATTTACATTATATGCCAGTTTGGCATTTTTTACACTTCTTATATTTGTAAAATCCACTGCACGATGAAAGTTGGGGTAACAATATATTTTCAAGAAAATTAATTATTTTTTAAATACATAATTGCAATGCATACACTAAACGTTGTTTATCATCGAAAACAATGTCTTGTGCAACATGTGGCCAAATTGTAAGACAATCTGTTTGTTAGTTTTTTTCTGTTAATTTTTTTAAAAGACAACCCTTGTTCTGAGTGGGTCTCCCACCTTAACGGCCAATAAAATGGCGTCTTTTTGTCCGTCAACTGCAGCGGGAATAGATTCATCGGCTTTGTTTGTTTCTTTGTGTGTTCGTTTGTTTGTTTGTTATGTGGTGTATTAAGCCTCTATGTGGCTGAGGAACGCACTTTTCAACCTAAGACGGATATCTATTTTGGTTAAATATTTGCCTAAGGCGCACTGGTCTTTTTTCTTGGTGCTGTCTTGTGGCTGGTTCCCAAAAAAGGAATATTTCGTATTGTGATCTGGTATGTGTGTAGTCCTGAAAAGAACTTTTTGTGTTAATCTGAGTGTAGCTCTGAGGACTTTATGATGATCTGGTGTATGTGCAATTATCGGTTGTCATTGTTGGATTTGTCTCAAGTCGGATGTTTCCTTCGGCGGGACAAGGAACACTTCTACATGTCACACCAAGAAATAAATACAAATACTATTTCCTTGTTGTGACTACCTTTTTGACGCAATATTGTTACTAGTTTTAAATGTTTAATTTATATGTTTAAAATGTTTAGTTTATATGTTTAAAATGTTTAGTTTACATGTTTAAAATGTTTAGTTTATATGTTTAAAATGTTTAGTTTATATTTTAAAATGTTTAGTTTACATGTTTAAAATGTTTAGTTTACATGTTTAAAATGTTTAGTTTATATGTTTAAAAATGTTTAGTTTACATGTTTAAAATGTTTAGTTTATATGTTTAAAATGTTTAGTTTATATGTTTAAAATGTTTAGTTTATATGTTTAAAATGTTTAGTTTATATTTTAAAATGTTTAGTTTACATGTTTAAAATGTTTAGTTTACGTGTTTAAAATGTTTAGTTTATATGTTTAACACGTTTAGTTTATATGTTTAAAATGTTTAGTTTACATGTTTAAAATGTTTAGTTTACATGTTTAAAATGTTTAGTTTATATGTTTAAAATGTTTAGTTTACATGTTTAAAATGTTTAGCTTATATGGTTAAAATGTTTAGTTTATATGTTTAAAATGTTTAGTTTACATGTTTAAAATGTTTAGTTTACATGTTTAAAATGTTTAGTTTATATTTTAAAATGCAAATATGTCACCGTGAACACAAAAAGAGCATTGCTCAACACAATATTTCTCCTTACATTATGCTATCAGTGTCAAATCTGGACACTGACATTAAATGATAGAAGAAAACTGGTGACGACAGAGGTGAGGTGCTGACACTGACATTAAATGATAGAAGAAAACTGGTGACGACAGAGGTGAGGTGCTGACACTGACATTAAATGATAGAAGAAAACTGGTGACGACAGAGGTGAGGTGCTGACACTGACATTAAATGATAGAAGAAAACTGGTGACGACAGAGGTGAGGTGCTGACACTGACATTAAATGATAGAAGAAAACTGGTGACGACAGAGATGAGGTGCTGACACTGACATTAAATGATAGAAGAAAACTGGTGACGACAGAGGTGAGGTGCTGACACTGACATTAAATGATAGAAGAAAACTGGTGACGACAGAGGTGAGGTGCTGACACTGACATTAAATGATAGAAGAAAACTGGTGACGACAGAGGTGAGGTGCTGACACTGACATTAAATGATAGAAGAAAACTGGTGACGACAGAGGTGAGGTGCTGACACTGACATTAAATGATAGAAGAAAACTGGTGACGACAGAGATGAGGTGCTGACACTGACATTAAATGATAGAAGAAAACTGGTGACGACAGAGGTGAGGTGCTGACACTGACATTAAATGATAGAAGAAAACTGGTGACGACAGAGGTGAGGTGCTGACACTGACATTAAATGATAGAAGAAAACTGGTGACGACAGAGGTGAGGTGCTGACACTGACATTAAATGATAGAAGAAAACTGGTGACGACAGAGGTGAGGTGCTGACACTGACATTAAATGATAGAAGAAAACTGGTGACGACAGAGGTGAGGTGCTGACACTGACATTAAATGATAGAAGAAAACTGGTGACGACAGAGATGAGGTGCTGACACTGACATTAAATGATAGAAGAAAACTGGTGACGACAGAGGTGAGGTGCTGACGCTGACATTAAATGATAGAAGAAAACTGGTGACGACAGAGGTGAGGTGCTGACACTGACATTAAATGATAGAAGAAAACTGGTGACGACAGAGGTGAGGTGCTGACACTGACATTAAATGATAGAAGAAAACTGGTGACGACAGAGGTGAGGTGCTGACACTGACATTAAATGATAGAAGAAAACTGGTGACGACAGAGATGAGGTGCTGACACTGACATTAAATGATAGAAGAAAACTGGTGACGACAGAGGTGAGGTGCTGACACTGACATTAAATGATAGAAGAAAACTGGTGACGACAGAGGTGAGGTGCTGACACTGACATTAAATGATAGAAGAAAACTGGTGACGACAGAGGTGAGGTGCTGACACTGACATTAAATGATAGAAGAAAACTGGTGACGACAGAGGTGAGGTGCTGACACTGACATTAAATGATAGAAGAAAACTGGTGACGACAGAGGTGAGGTGCTGACACTGACATTAAATGATAGAAGAAAACTGGTGAAAACAGAGGTGAGGTGCTGACACTGACATTAAATGATAGAAGAAAACTGGTGACGACAGAGGTGAGGTGCTGACGCTGACATTAAATGATAGAAGAAAACTGGTGACGACAGAGGTGAGGTGCTGACACTGACATTAAATGATAGAAGAAAACTGGTGACGACAGAGGTGAGGTGCTGACACTGACATTAAATGACAGAAGAAAACTGGTGACGACAGAGTTGAGGTGCTGACACTGACATTAAATGATAGAAGAAAACTGGTGACGACAGAGGTGAGGTGCTGACACTGACATTAAATGATAGAAGAAAACTGGTGACGACAGAGATGAGGTGCTGACACTGACATTAAATGATAGAAGAAAACTAGTGAAGACAGAGGTGAGGTGCTGACACTGACATTAAATGATAGAAGAAAACTGGTGACGACAGAGGTGAGGTGCTGACACTGACATTAAATGATAGAAGAAAACTGGTGACGACAGAGATGAGGTGCTGACACTGACATTAAATGATAGAAGAAAACTGGTGACGACAGAGGTGAGGTGCTGACACTGACATTAAATGATAGAAGAAAACTGGTGACGACAGAGATGAGGTGCTGACGCTGACATTAAATGATAGAAGAAAACTGGTGACGACAGAGGTGAGGTGCTGACACTGACATTAAATGATAGAAGAAAACTGGTGACGACAGAGGTGAGGTGCTGACACTGACATTAAATGATAGAAGAAAACTGGTGACGACAGAGATGAGGTGCTGACACTGACATTAAATGATAGAAGAAAACTGGTGACGACAGAGATGAGGGGCTGGCGCTGACATTAAATGATAGAAGAAAACTGGTGACGACAGAGATGAGGGGCTGGCGCTGACATTAAATGATAGAAGAAAACTGGTGAAGACAGAGGTGAGGTGCTGACACTGACATTAAATGATAGAAGAAAACTGGTGACGACAGAGGTGAGGTGCTGACACTGACATTAAATGATAGAAGAAAACTGGTGACGACAGAGATGAGGTGCTGACACTGACATTAAATGATAGAAGAAAACTGGTGACGACAGAGGTGAGGTGCTGACACTGACATTAAATGATAGAAGAAAACTGGTGACGACAGAGATGAGGTGCTGACGCTGACATTAAATGATAGAAGAAAACTGGTGACGACAGAGGTGAGGTGCTGACACTGACATTAAATGATAGAAGAAAACTGGTGACGACAGAGGTGAGGTGCTGACACTGACATTAAATGATAGAAGAAAACTGGTGACGACAGAGATGAGGTGCTGACACTGACATTAAATGATAGAAGAAAACTGGTGACGACAGAGATGAGGGGCTGGCGCTGACATTAAATGATAGAAGAAAACTGGTGACGACAGAGATGAGGGGCTGGCGCTGACATTAAATGATAGAAGAAAACTGGTGACGACAGAGATGAGGGGCTGGCGCTGACATTAAATAATAGAAGAAAACTGGTGACAACAGAGATGAGGTGCCTACGCAGAATGCTGGGAGTAATAAGAAGAGACCGTCTTAGAACGGACGACATCAGGAAAAAAGTGGATACAACACATAAGTGAGAGCCGCTGTAGCGTAGTTGTTAGTGAACTCGCTTCTCAAGGCTGGTGGTCTGGGTTCAGCTCCCACAATGTGCGTGGAATTTTTCCAGAACGCTACGGCTCTCAGGTCGACCCAGCCTCAAATGGGTACCAGACATGCTCTGGGAAAGTAAAAACGGTCGGCGTGATGCTGACCACATCACCCATCGCGTGCCGACGGTCAATGAAAAATACAGGCCTAACACTGTATTGACCTATATACCACGAGGTATGAAAGGGTTCCTTTACTTTCTTTCTTACAACACATAAGTATTGAAATTCATCAATAAACAGCAAAGTAAATGGTTGGACCACATCAGCAGATTATCAACAGGCAGTGCGCCTCAAAGAACAATGTTAGTCCGATACAGAGGATACAAAACAAAAAGCCGGCCACTCAAAAGATGGACCTCAGCGATAACAGATGCGACGAAAGATACTGTTCAAAGATACAAGAGCACACAAAAGACCGTTCTTGAAATCTCTTCTTACCCTAAAGCTGTGAGGCAAATCATGACTGGAGAAGAGAAAGAAAGACAAGGTGCACAGAGAGGCTCGCTCCAGGTGTCTCCTTTTTCGACCTGCCGCTGAAGAGCAAGACAGGATTAGAGATTGATCGTTACTATAAAAAAAAGTACGTTCCAAAATTCGTGATCACACCAAGGTTTAATTTGTACAAAAATAATTTTTTGCATGCAGTCTTATATACCTCGACACATTACAAATTCTCTCTCTCTTTCTCTCTTTAGCCTGTTACGCCTTTCTTCTGATTACAAATTCATGTTTAAGTAATTGTTTAACTTAGTTGATACAAAAACGTTTTTGTTATATAACTTGCATAAGCACAACAAAATGACAACAAATGTTTAGAATTTAAAGTAATGCACAAAATGGTGGGCGAATGTTTGCAAAGGCGTATCCCTATTACATATTATAAAAAAGAAAGGTTACATAGTGAACAAATGATACCTTCCACTTCTATAAATGAAAGTAAATGTTGCGTGCATACGCCAATGACAGTCGTTAGGATACATTGTAAACTGATTAACTCCACGGGATTCCCGATTTTGACTTGCACTGAATTGCATGTGGAACACGGAAATGCTTAGTTATAGACAAACTTGACAATCGTACTGTAAAACTTCGACAATCGACAAGTATACTAAATCAACATCGCTGTAATTTTAGTAATAACATATAATACAAATCTTACAGAAATAAAGGTTTGGGTGGGCAAAAAATACTTGTGGAACGTCGTCACTGTTACCTATTTAAAAATATAAAAATCAATAATTGCTGTCAGGTGGATGATTTGACATCGGTCGGTAAAGATGATCACGAATTTTGGAACG